>OX463842.1:51024525-51264863 GCA_949825065.1 Odontocerum albicorne | reverse complement strand
TACATGTCAACTCGTTTAGGCTACTTGCATTCTATCACATTTACTCAGACGTTGGTCCTCCCTGCTAAATATATACATGGACAAGTCAGGCAACTGATCATGCTTCGGAAGCCAATTCTTGTAACGGAACGTGCTGAAAACTGAACGGACTTAATCTCGTTAGCCCCCAGGGTAGCTAAAAATTTATTTTCAACGTTTTTTTTTAAATATATCTGTTTTATGAATTTAAAGACGCGTCTCATAAAAAAACTTATTTTTTTGTTGACAGTCAATTTACTTTATCAAATTGTTTCTTATTATTTTTCTTTGCATGGGTTACTCAAATATATTTCCATTTTAATAGTGTGTTAAATTTTTAATGTTTATTTTTAATATTTGTTGTATTGTAACGTTTTTTTATTGTTGTTTTCATTATCATTTTGTTTCAATTATTTTTTTGTAATTGAAATTTATTTTCTTTAAAAAAGTTGCGGCCATCAAAAAACAGTAAATAAATTTAAGCTGTCTTAAAACCTGAAAGCTGCATTTTGAACGAACTTAATTCTTCACCACCGCCTGCGTAAGCGGATTTTACAGTCCTGTTAAATGTTCAACTTGTTTGGTAATCCATACGTTTTATTATTTTACTGATTGTAAAGTTACAAATTCTACAACTCAAACAATATCGATCTAAATAATTGTCTATTTTCTTACAATTGCTACTTCGTTAGACTATTGCCTATCACAAGCAACATCAAATCACAAAATGTTTCAAAATCTTAGAAAATTTGCTTCTTAGATCGATTACTCTTGCTTAGATTGATAACTCTTGCTTAGATCGATTACTCTTGCTTAGATCGATTACTCTTGCCTAGATCGATTATTCTTGCTTAGCTCAATTACTGTTGCATAGATTGATACATCTTGCTTAGATCGATTACTCTTGCTTAGATCGATTACTCTTGCTTAAATCGATTACTCTGGTTTAGATTGATTACTGTTGCATAGATTGATAAATCTTGCTTAAATCGATTACTTTTACTTAAATCGATTACTCTCGTTTAGATCGATTACTTTTGCTCTTGCTTTGATCGATTACTCTTGTTTTCACCTGACCTAGCTTGTTTAGATATTGTTCATCATTACTATTGCATCATGTTCCAATTAATTCTGCCAATTAAAAGTTCCTACTTGGCACTTTTATTTGGCAGAATTCACAGATCTTGCACGTGTCATTCTATCTAGGCACATATCATACTCCTCATGCATAATCTTCCACTGTTTACTTTTTTAACTCATTCCTTTTTTAGAATTTGAATCATTTGCACCAATGTTTCTCTCGACTTTCCAATACGTCTCATTGCTTCTTTACTACCCACTAAACAACCTTCATAGTCTAGATGGTATATCGTTTGTCTCCCAGCTCGGAAGTCACAAGTTCAATTCCCGCTGAAACTAAGATTTTTTAAACAGGATACCAGCTTGGTTTTCACTTCAGGCCTCTAACATATTTCTAATTATTTAGAAGATATTGCAACATGACAATAAGCTCGTACGGTTGTACTGTATACAACGAAAGTAATACAATGCAGCACACATTTTTTTGTAAATCTTTTATAATTCATACTATTTACGCAGCCAAGAAATCTTATTTTTTTTTCATCATTTACAATAATTTTTTTTTTCAGTTCGATATCTTTCCTTAAGTGTTTTTTTATTTATTCTATCATACATTATTTTTTCACACTTTATCACCTTTTAACCACGTTCAAACTTCGATCAACATTTAATTATAAGTATGTAACCAGTTTTGCTTTTATTACAATAATACATTTGGATTGACTAACCACAAAAGTATTTATAAGTAGTAACATTATTATATGATATAGACGATCTTCTTGGTCTAATTGGTTAGATACATGACTCTCAAATGGGAGTTTGCGAGTTCAAATCCCGCTGAAACCCAGATTTTTTTAAAAGGATTCCAGTCTGGTTTTCATTTAAGGCCTCTTCAACATCTTTCTGGTTTATTGGAAGAGATTGTCAAATGGTAATAAGCCCACCAGGTTGTATTGTATACAACGAAAGCGTTACATAACACGATACAATTAACCCTTCCCTTACGGTGATAAAAATAATACGCGTGCTCCGGTGTTGGGTAGTGAGTACGCAATAAAAAATTTGCGATTTTAAATCGGAAAAATAAGAACATTCATAGATAATCCCCTTAATTAATTATAATTGAAGTTAAAAATTATAATAATTGAGATTTATTTACTAAATACATTAAAAAACCATTTGGCAACGCTCACGTAACGGGCGTACGTCTAACCTATTTGCAAGCTTAGAAGCTACTAGTGGCGCGGAATGTCAGTCGCATACCCCGGCGCTTACGTTTATGCTTGCGACGTTGAGACAATTCAGCTCCTCGCAATTCAGTCTAGTATGCAAGAGTGAGATGCGAATATAGTGTCGCGCTTCCCGCATACTATTCACCTATCGTCAAGACCCATTCTGCCAATTGTCAAACAAAAACAATATTATAAAACACTCATAGATTCTAAGACGCGTCCCATTTAAAAAAAAATGTGTGCGGAAAAAGTGCGTGTTACAATTGAATAAATACGTCATACTTTGGGGTAAGCAAAAATAAGAGAGCGCCAAACTTTCCTATCGCGATACACATCAATCGCCTATTTTACATATATGAAAGTTCTCATACAATTTCTAGGATTTCTATGACTTTTTACATTTATTTCTTCCAAAATAACTTACACTTGATTCAACCACACTTTTGTTGATCTTTTTCTACCAAACATTTCATTCACGCTTGCACTGTTTGTTTGTTATCACAGTATATTTTCATTCATTCGTTTTACACATCAAAACCCCTTCAATCCATCTTTATCTTGTATTTGTTCATTTCTTATCACTTCATTACGTATTCTGCCGTAAATTGTTACTCCATATTTTCTTCTCAGTGCACGCATTTCTACAGTATTTATTTGGCTCCTGTTATCGTTTTCTTCGCCCATGTTCCGTGATACTAAAACTCTCTTGTGGAACTATTGTCATGGCATATCTCAACAGTTATTTTATTATTGTATAATTTAACAAATAACGTTGAAATTTAAAACATCAATTCATTCGTGGATTTTTAATGCAACTTGTGAAACTTTCATAAGCATCAGCCCTTTTTTTAATGAAAAACATTGCACAAAACTCCCTAGAGATTCCACCCGTCTCCGTATCCCTAAAACTGAATATTACACTTTGAGGGGAATTTCGTCTTAACACAGCACAAGTTCTCAGTTAAATAAAACAAAAAGTCTCGGCGGAGCGAAGATTTGCCCCTGGCTATGAATTCGGAAGAACTCAACTCGCCCCCAAGATGAGTAAGTGATGGATGAGCTGCCAGCAGAAGAAAGACGAGGCTTGGAGCGGGAACGAGAATCGCCTTAACGGGGAGATATGACTGGAAGGAGACGCTTTTTGTTGGCCTCGCAGCTCCGTAGCATTACTAATTGGCGTGATTGACTGTTTTACTTCGACACTCAGTATAAAACTGCTAATGCATAGCCATTAAAAAGTTGTGAAATTGCACAATTTCAGCAAATCTATCACATTTTTTAAGATGCCGTCAAAAATACTTGCACTTGATTGTTTTTTTTATATCTAACTTATCAAAAGTTTGTTAACTTTGGGGAACTCCATACTACAATATTTATCAATAAATTACTTCGCTATCTCACTTACCGCATTACCTCCTATCCCAAATAAATGCTATATCTTATTCCAATAGAGTTTTTACCTCCTATCCCAAATCTACCTTGTCCCGCGACTAATTAAGAACGTCATTTATTACAAATTAAAAGAACTTAATGGCGCATACAATTGACAGCGAATTCAATATGTTGCTGGAGTTACCCAAATTGTTTAATTCTAGAAAAAAATAAGACCTGCATAATATGATTTTATCATACCAAGAGTTGTATAGGTAAAAGATTTTTAGCGTCAATGACAAGAGAGATGAACTACATAAGAATGGCGTATATGAAATATGTTAGAATGTGCTTGTGGATGTTAATACATTGAAATGACACAAATAAACGAAGGCACTATTTATTTATTTATTTATGTACACATGACAAGAAATGTACATAATTTGTGAAAAAACAACAGGTAATTTAATTTGGACATATAATTTTAATGGATCTGGGTTTGTTGCCTTACATTTGTCGTATCCCCAGTAAACTAGGCTTTTGCCTGTATCTCACTGAGGATATTTAGCATGAAAAAATAAATCGATAATTCTTTCCGATTTTTGATTACACAAAAACAAAACCCCGTTGCACGTTCTCATCAACCTGACAAACAGTGACACTCAATTACAACTGGAAACATCATGCGAAATTAAACTTCTCACACATCATCACTCCAGAAAGACCAAAAATATTCATCCCACAATATACCGCACACAATCATAAGAATAAAAATAAAAAATATACAGAAACACAAAAACAACAAAATTTAAAACAACAAGAAGAAACCCAAACTCACGAGCCCACACAAATCTTTTCCACACGTATTTCATCCTGAAAGTCCAAGTACTCAAAATCCTGTCGCAATAACAACCACGCTTCGATCGACTGTCTAAATGGTTTTCCTACCTTTACCTTTATTGAATTCGGCACGGCATTGTATGTCATGGGAGCCAAATAAACATATTGCCTTTGGGCAAAAGAGGTTTTGACTCTAGGGATAACTATAATACAAGAACATTGGTTTGTATAACTTACAACCATTTTTCAGAATTTGTACACGTATAATAAGACATAATTTCTAAGGCCTCGGCCACACAGGTAGGAGCCTCGCTTGGTGCTTAGAGCTACGCTTCGAGCTAGGTGTCATATCCTAGCGAACCAATGCCCCGCATACTATCGTAATGGCCCCACTGCACGCTTCACGCTACGCTACGTGACGATTAGTAATCTAGTGTGTCTCCTAGCGAACAGATGTGTTGGTTTATTTTATTGTGTCACCAAGTGATTTTACAAGATGGAGGAAGTTTTAATAGCAGCTGTGTATAAAAGGGAGCCTTTGTGGAACCCACGGAGTAAATGTACTTATATTTACCTGTACTTATATTTATTTGTACTTATATTTATACATGTACTTGTACTTATATTTATTTTTAATCTTGAAAAATTTCATAATTGTTATTTAATGTTTCCTAGAATCTGCCATGCCTAAACAATTAATATGTTAAATAAACTTACTTTCATCAAATATTACATCTCAAATAACTACAAAACTTTTCATCGCATTTCCGCAATTTTTTGTAGATAAATTGAAACTCTCCACTCCATACTTCTATATAAATTAAAATTATACACCCAACAAGTTCGAATTTGAGATGTTCGAAATTTCAAACTTAAATTATCTGAGAGAAGTAGCTTTCTGATTAGTTTTGAGAGTGGCATCGTTTGTTGGCTCAACCGCTCCCAAATGTCAAATGATGTGCGAAGCACATTGGTGTGGCCATGCATGAAGTTACCTAGTCTATTAGTCACGTAGCACCTAGCTAAGCACTTTGGTGTGGCCTCGGCCTAACGAAATTCAGTTAAAGTTTTGTATATGATATATTCCATAGTATCATGACATCAGTCTTACCTCATAATACTGCCCTCATAACAAACTAGGCTCCTTCCGTCTGAAGAGAGGCTTGGGATAGGAGATAGAAACACGTGTAGCGGGGCAATTAATTACTTTGTTACGTGCAATTAATTACTTTGTTATTCCATTAATAAATATAATAAGTGGAATAACAAAGTAATTAATTGCGTAAGATTCTAATCTCAATCATTCAGCCAATCAAAACTTATGGTGATTTACAAAAACATAAATTGTGAACAATCCATTAATTAATCCTTCTACTTTTTCCAGTTGTAGAATTTGATAAACAGGCAGTTACAAAGATTCTACTATAGATACAATTTATTTTCTTTGCCTTTTATGGCTCGTAAGTATTAAATTTTACGCAATCCATTAACCACGCCAACACGGGCGGGTGTTTAGTGCGTTAACAGAACTATTATTGGGTCAAAACTTACAAAGATTTTTGTACGGATATCTGGTTGATTTTCGTATATTGTATGTTATACCGCCATTTTCGGCACCCAGTGTTGTATCATAACGTAGAATCGACTATTGTCAATATAAAATTTTGTCGGTGGTCGTGATCTAACCACTGTTAAAATTCATACTAAGTAAGCGATTCAATTCACTCCCGGACAGGTTTTCTTTTTAGACCATTTAACATTTAAATTTAAAAAAATGCAAATAACGCTCTTGTTAGAGACATAAGAGTCCATTACTTAATTTATGTAAGCTCGTGAGTGTGGGTTTCTTCTTGTTGTTTTAATTTTGGTTGTTTTTGTATTTGTGTTTCTGTGTATTTTTTTTTTTTTTTTTTTTAATTTTGTTTTGATTTTGATTTTTATTCTTATGATTGTTTGCGGTATAGTGTGGGATGATTATTTTTGGTATTTCTGGAGTTATATTGTGTGAAAAGTTGAATTTCGCAAGATGTTACCAGTTGTAGTTGAGTGTCACTGTTTGTCAGGTTGATGAGAGCGTGCAGCGGGGTTTTGTTTTTGTGTAATCAAAAATCGGAAAGAAGTATCGATTTATTTTTCTCATGCTAAATATCCTCAGTGAGATACAGGCAAAAGCCTAGTTTACTGGGGATACGACAAATGAAAGGCAACAAACCCAGATCCATTAAAATTGTATGTCCAAATCAAATAATCTGTTGTTTTTCTCAAATTGTGTATATTTCTTGTCATGTGTAATAATAAATAAATAAATTACAAACCCTTATTTTATTCAAAAGTTTGAACTTGTTAGAAAGCGCTCTTGAGGTAATCGTAACGGCCAGAAAACAGCGTTTTACCAAATTAACTAAGGGAAATAAATATGAAAATTGATGAGACTCGATCATTTTCTATAAAATGTATGGCCAATAAAATATAACAGCTAATACAAAGAAGATCGAGAATAATTTATTTTTTTATTCAATTCAGAAAATTTAATATTCACTTGACCATATTTATTCAACTGATTTCTTAGAGCTATGAATTTTTTACCTTATGCTTTCCAACTATAACTATTTATTTATTTATTTATTTAACACTTTTATTGCAATACAATCTGGCGGGCTTATTGCCAGGCGGCAATCTCTTCCAACCAACCAGACAAAAGTAAATGAAGCCAGTTACGTGGTCGCATAAATCATTCAAATGACTATCCATCCCCACGAAATCCATAAACATATACGTGAGAACATGCCCACAAACCCCACAAAGACGGACAATCACCCGAACACCATTTTTCATATAAAGTGAGATATCATCAATCAAAAGGAAAGGAAAGGATGGTGGAGAGGAAAGGAAAAGAAAAATCAGGAATGAAACACGTTATTTTACTGACTAGAAATTAAGAGTTTTTTCAGTCGCTTCTTAAAGCATGCCAAGGACGGAGCGAGTCTTATATTGGTTTGTAACTGATTCCAGAGTCTCACTGCATGGACAGTAAAGGACGACGTGAAAAAAGAAGAGCGGTGAACTGGAAAGGCCAATAAACAATCTCTGTTTGAGCGTAGCGCTAATCCATGATTGGAAAGACGCTGAAAATTTTCGGCGAGATAAGAGGGTGCGGCGGGACAGTTAAGGATATTATACAATAGAGACAGTATGTGAATTTGGCGTCTATTTCTAACATTCAACCAGTTCAATGCCTTCTGGTATGAAGTTATATGATCGTACTTTCGTAGGTTGAAAATAAATCTCAGGCACACATTTTGAAGACGCTGTAATTTGTCCAGCTGTTCCTCTGTAACATCCAAGTAACATACGTCCGCATAGTCCAGAATCGGAAAGAGCAGAGATTGTACGAGTAAAATTTTGGTTTTAGTTGGTAGAAATCTTTGCAACACTTTAAGGGAATGAAGGCTGAAGAAGATCCTTCGGCTTACCTCATTTATTTGATCTCGCCATGAGAGAGTGTTATCTATTAGCACTCCTAGGTTTTTAACAGTTTTATGTAATGGTATAATAGAGCCATCAAGTAATATTGGAGGAAGTAAGTCAGTGTTGAATTTACCGAGAAGCTGAGGGCTGCCAATGAGGATCGCTTGAGACTTCTTAGGATTGATGAGTAAGCCATGCTCCCCAGTCCACTCCGAGATCGATTGAAGGTCCGTATTTAAATTGTTCAAAGCCGCGTGAAAGAAATTTGGATCAAAATGAATATATATCTGCAGGTCATCTGCATACAGATGATAAGAACATTTAAGAGACGATGTTATTGGGTTGATGAATATAGAAAAAAGGAGTGGAGAGAGAATTCCACCTTGGGGAACGCCTGCAGAGAGATCAGTCCATTCAGATATATGCTCTTGGTATTTACAGGATTGTTGTCTTCCCTTTAAATAGTTCGAAAACCAGACTATGACCGATTCAGAGAATCGTAATGAACGCATTCGAGCCATAAGCAGATCAAAGTCTACAGTATTGAATGCATTGCTGAAATCCAGTAGACATAACAATGTCAACTGCTTAAAGCTCATTCCACGTCTCACGTCATCCGTGATCTTGACCAGTGCGGTAGTGGTACTATGTCCCGGACGAAATCCTGACTGCAATGGATTAAACAATTCAAATTGATTAAGGTGGGAGTCAATTTGTATATGAACAATTTTTTCAATAATTTTGGATAGTGTGGGCAGAATAGATATGGGCCTAAAATCTTTATATGACGTGGGTGAGTCAACTTTCGGGATCGGAATAACTATCATAGGTCTCCTCATCAAAATAATTTCCTCTAATGGTTATCTGGCTATTGTTTAGTTTTCTCAACAGTATTAATGATAAAAAAAACAGATAAGACCTTTGCGAAATATTTATTAAAGACAGATGATTATTCAACAAATAAAATAAAAATCAATTTATATAGCTCCGTTCAGAAAATAAACTCTCTTTGAGGATTTCCTCATTCGGGATTTGAACTTACTTTTATTGGTGGGTTTAAAATATTAGAAAATAAATATTGATAAACTGAGTGTACTTCTTTGTTATAAAACTTCCAAGAAAGATGAACTACAAAGAAATCTTTGTATATATTTCGATATATTATAGTACCACATTTATCGCAATGCAGTGTATTTGTGTAAGTTCGTTGCTGGGCTTGATAGTTGAGGATCTCTTTGACATTCCAGTATCAATTGCCGTTGCACACCAGCAAACTCACCTGTCACACCGCTCTCTACTGGATCTTATGGTACACCAAAGCGAGACGATTGGAGCACATCGGCATGTTATTTTTTCTTCTAATTGAAATTATATTGTAGATATGACCGAAATCAACGGTATCCTTATAGCTCCGAATACTAGGTGAAAAAAATGCTATTGTTATTCAAGAGGAGAAGCACAGCGCGGGGTTCGAACCGACGACTTCCCGCACGGAAGTCCAGTGCATTATCGAGTGACCATATACTACAATTATATAGGCAATCAAAATCTAGTCGATTTACAAAAAAAAAACAGATTGCGTATAATACAATAGTTGACCTTTTTGGTTGTAGAATTTGGTAAACAGACAATTACAAAGTTTCGACTTTTGGTAACATAATTTTTTTTGTATTTTATGGTAATTACAAATTTTCGACTATCATCATCATCATCAATGGCACTACAGCCCATTGTGGGCCCCGGCCTCCTTCAGCAGTCGTTGCCATTCCCCCCTATCCTGGGATGCACTCCTCCAGCCCCTGATGCCAATCACGTTTGCATCATTCTGCACCCCATCCATCCACCTAAGCTTTGGTCTGCCCACACTACGTCTTCCTTGGGACTTGGAAAAGAGTACTTTGTTAGGCATTTCCTCTTCTCCCATTCTTGCTACATGCCCCGCCCAACGTAGCCTCCTAATTTTGATGTATTTTATAATGTTGGGCTCTTTGTATATGCTGTATAACTCCTCATTATATCTCACTCTCCAAGATCCATTTTCCTGTATGGGTCCGAATATTTTTCTGAGCATTTTTCTTTCAAATATTAGAAGGGAAGATTCGTTCTTCTTACTCAATACCCAGCATTCAGACCCAAATTTTCGACTATAGGTTACATAAATTTTATGTTGTTTATAGTTAAGGAAATAACGTTGTAAAGGTTATGTCTTATTTGTGCTCCCCTGAAGATGATGTGAAAGCCAAGAAACCGGTAGGTTTATACCGTTACATAAAGCGGAATAAACAGTGTTTGATAAAACCAATTACAATATTAAATTTTACGTAATCCGTTAATCACGTAACCAAGTTTAGTGCATTAAGAAAATTATTATGGGGTCGATACATATAATTTTAAAAAGACCTCCCAAAAATCATGTTTTTAATTGCTTTTTAAAGCTTCACATGCCACACATATCTCTTTAAAACTTAGAAGTGAACTATTCCACGCCATGGGACCAGCAATGGAAAAAGTTATGTTATAATACACCACCCTTTTGGATTTATTCGTAAAAATCAATTTATTGGATGCAAATGAAATCGATCTCAAAGTTCTACTTCTTTGGCTATTGGTGTATATTTAAATATTCCATTTTACTTCTTCAACTTCAAAATTTTGAATTTTGAGGCAGCAAGACTGAACAAAAATGGGTGCTATAATAAAACCATACACGTAAGATATTCAATCAAAAGACGTATCTCCAACCTGTTCTAGATTTTCTCCGCCACTATCACTTAAAAACTATTATATTTTTCTCCTTGTATTACGTATCAAAAGGACTAACTTTTTCTCTTAACCCTTTTCTTACGGTGCTCAAATTGAAACGCGCGCTCCGGTGTTGGGTAGTGAGTACGCGATAAAAAATTAGCGATTTTAAATCGGAAAAATAAGAACATTCATAGATAATCCCCTTAATTATATATAATTGAAGTTAAAATTATAATAATTGAGATTTATTTGCTGTAAACATTAAAAAACCATCTGGCAACGCTCATGCAACGGGCGTACGTCTAATCTATTAGCAAGCCCAGAAGCAACTGCGGCGCGGAGCGGTATAGTGGCTTACCCCGACGTGGCTTACGCTTGCGACGATTGAGACAATTGAGCTCCTCGCAATTCAGTGGAGTATGCAAGAGTGAGATGCGAATATAGTGTCGCGCTTCCCGCATACTCTTCACATATCGTCAAGACACAAGGTCGAGGCACTCACAGTGTTTAAATGCTAATTTGTTTCCGATCTTCACAAAATACCCACGATATAGTCGATAAACTCTGATTATTATTAATATTATTTTTTCAATCAATGCGTAAATATATTATGGAGGAATACCTAAAATCTTAACCTTGTATTTATTATATTTATAGAGATATTGATGGTTATTAGAAGCAACGTGTAGAAGATACCCAACACAGGGAAGGAAAGGTCAAATGGTGGATATTACTTTTGCATTCATCAGCTTCAAGATGTCAATACGGACCTTGTCAACCCATGAGCTTCTTAGTATTCTTTGATACACCACACTTCATAAGCTTCTAGTTTCTTGGTGGTAAAATATCCATGCTACGACACCAAAGTAAAATACGGAGAATATGATATACAGTAAGACAAAATTCACATACGAAAGTCAACTTGAAAACTTGTTGTAGAGGATATTCTGCATTTTGAAGAGGAAACTTCGTGACATCTCCTCTCTTATTTTGATCTCTTGAGACTGGTCCTATTGAGCATTCAGTAAGTATTCCAGATATTTATATTGTTTGACTCATTCAATAATTTCAGTATTTATACGAACAGGCCCCCATGTCTATTATTTCCTTTTACTGACAATCATAAATCACTGATAATCGTTTGACGGTATTTTAGAGCTCCATAGAATTTTTACAGAAACGTGATTTTTTTACAATACAAACCCACAGCAAGTGACATTTCATAAAAGATAAAAATTTTATCAAAAAAACAGACGTTTACATAAACGTCTGTTCAGTAGAATTTTTATTAAGGAAAATACTCGTATATAAAATGTTTTTTATAAACGCGATTCAGTGTAATTTTCAAAGACTTATTTTATAGAGGTAAATAACTCAGATTTGTTTTTAGTGGAATAACGCATACATAGAACAAATATTGGATTTTTTGAGAATTTTGTGAGAATTTTATGGGTAGATATTGAGATATAGAAAATACATGGCCTCATTAGTAGAATGAGATGCAAGCTGCTTTGCAGAATTAAAACCTTCCTACATGTTGATGCAGGGTTAATCAACTCCAGAGGCAAAGTATTGTCCTTAATGTTTTGTTTATATTACGTTATTTATATTAATAAAGAAGAGCACAAAATTAGTAGCTATTTCTAAATATTGTGGTGTCAATTGATTGGAAAATATACTAGACTTAATTTTTTAATTACAAATCATAGTAAAATTTACTGAATAAAAAATAAAACATCAGTAACATTAAAAAATAGCACAATTCATATGGTAAAAAAATCAGTTTTCAATCCCTTCATACGGTGCCTTTCAACATTTTTGAAATGGTAATGAATACTTATTTTTTGCAATGTTTAAATTTACAATATATAAAAGGTTTTGGCTTTTATTTTATGGTACTGCATATAAGAATATTTAACTACAAATTACTTTGTTATTCCTTAATTTTTTATTCACCACTATTTTATTATAGTTCACTCATTTGTGGAAGCCTGGATGTTACAGACATCAACAGCAAGATGAAGGAGAGGCGATTGAGATGGTATGGGCACGTTGGACGCAGAACACCCGATTACATTGTGAACCAGGCAATCTTCATGGATCTTCCTCGACAACCAGAGGAAGACCAAAGAATTCATGGGTGGTGCAAAAAGATAACCTGATGCAGAGGCACGGCCTGGGGGACGTAGTCCGGGACAGAAGAGCATACAACCTGAGGACGAGGAGAGCTGACCCCAACAGTCTTCGCAGACAATTAGTTGGGATGGAGCCAGGGAGAGAGATTTTATTATAGTTTACTACCGGTTTAACAGACGTTCGTCTTCCTCATCAGGTAAAGATGCACTAAATGTTGTCTTTAATATATTTTTTCTAACTGCAATAGGCAAAAGAGAGGGGGAGGGGAGTAGTGGCTCATAAGGGCTGCGAAGTAGACAGGCGTCAAAAGGTTGGCTTTTGAACAGTTGAATATATTTTACAAAAGGCTTTTATTTAAATTAATATTCGACCTGCTCACCTTCGCTTAGTAGGCAATACTCTCCTCCCCCTGTCCTGTATCTTTTTCAATTAGAAAAAAAGTATATTTAAGACATAATTCAGTTCATCTTCACCTGAAGCGGAAGACGGAGGTTTTTGAAATTGGCAGTGAACCCAAGGAAAACAGTGGTGAATGATAAATAAAAAATAAATGTTTTATTTATTTTATTAAAGTTTTTGCAAAATTTATACAAAGTGATACAACCGTTTTTTCTAAGATTCAAGAAAATTTCTAAGATTCAAGTAATAAGATTAATCCCCGATAGTTCCGCCTGAAGAAAACCTCGGGGTAGGAGGTAGAAAGACGTGTATCGGAGATTAATTTATTTAAAGCGAAATTACATATATTTATTTTTAAATATTCTTAACACAGGTTAAATCCAATAACATACAAATATAAAAGGTAAATTATATACGAGTATACTAGTAAAAGAAATGAAATTTACGAAAAAAAAAATTGACAAGCCGACACAACTACAATAACTTCCATTACTATGAAATATGCTCAAAACGCTTTCGTTGAAAACGTTTTCTAAAATACTGAAGATGTCAATATCCAAGGTCTTATTTAAACATACAGTTCGTGAAACAAAGAAAAAGCACTTGACAAGTTAGTTCTTCTTATTGACAGTCTAAAAAGATCAATATTTCTGTACCTCAAATAGTTGTCAGGAATATAAAACCATACGTTTTCCAATTAGATTATAGTAGATGTTACTCCCGTTAGCAACACAAAGATATAAGGAGAGTTCCTCACATCCTTTCTCAAGATTATAAAGTAGTATCCCAATATATGATACACAGAAAACACCTTGTTGAAGAGAGACACGGGTAGAAACTGCACTCACGCCAGTACAGATATAAACATTTCTTTTGAGCTTTTAGCGAATGTCCTTGAAGGACGCGCTAATGATTTTGATTGTTTGGTATTTAAATAAAACACGTCAATTAGCAATGCGGAAGCAGAGAGTGAATTAATCGATGAATAATAAATAGTGATTAATGATTAATGATGCTTTATTTATCGGTAAGTAGGTATTTATACATTTCAGAATGTGCGCGGGAGTGCGCCCGCAATATATTTTTATCTCACTCCTGTGCGTGCAGAGATGGTCGATTGAAATATTGCAGACGTCGCGAATAATATTGTGGGCAGACAATTTGTTGGCGAAAACGGCGAGACAGCGTGATGCGTTCTCTTTCTACTGTGGAATGTATCGTAAATAGTAATCGCGGGTAAACAATTTCAATGTTTTGGTATGCGACCTTTGGACATATCCGAAGGTCGTTGACCGTGTGTGACGACAATATTCAGCGACGACAGTAGTTCCTACAAGCTTTCTCCACCGTTTGTGAGTTATAAATTCCCCGTGGGCTTTACACCAAGGATGTACATTCTAACTTTTAACATACCAGCGTACTGAAGAGAGTTCTGAGAATCTCTTTGAAATATTGAATAGCATGGTCGAGAGACAATGTTTTTTTCAGATCCGATAATCGAGCCATCGGAGTAGGCACGTAACTCGTTCGTTATTGTACGTTTTACAACAATGTCACACATGAAGAGATAACACTATCACTAGTACTCGGTACATGTGAGTATTATTAGAAGACGATTTTTTAGAACTTGAGAACTTTTTTTGATGCCATCGGCAATCAAATCCAAAACTACCGGGTTGAAGTCAAGCATTTTACATACTGGGCTACGGAAGGAGTTGACAGTGTAATTAATTGAACGAAAAATAATTCGTTTTTTTTTTTTTTCTAAATGTATTCTTAATAAAGTTATATTTGTTTTTAAGGGTAGGGTCTAGTGACTAATCCAGACTGTAATCAAATAAACATTATGGTTTAGTGTATAATAGACCGAGAAAGGGGATTTGTCGGGCCGTGGGCCGTAGAAACACGCAACGCCCTCCCTTCTCATATCAGGGCTTTGCACGGCTTCACATTGCCCATGGATCCGAGTTGCCCTTTTCGACGCAATGAATTCAAGTAAAGAGTGTCCAAAAACTGTAAACATACTTTAAATGATTATACACTCAGTATTTGTTAAGGTATCTTAGATTAAAACTTCAAATTACAGAAGACAGGCATATTATTTTTAACATCGCAAACGTTCAAATTAATTACCGTTCTGCTTGACGCACTACTGATAAAGTGAAATCACTTAACATACAACACGAATCATTTTGTTTCATCACGAATTATGTCGCACTTGTAGCATCACCCGCCCACTGAATCTTTTAAAAAATTAATCATGAATATTATGGGCAGACTTCTCTCCCAAGAAATAAAATTGGAGTATTTTTTTTATAAAAACATATCAACTAAGTATTATTAGAAATTTTAGTTTCTTGTGGTTATATACTGCTTATACATAAAAATCGCAATGTAAAAAAGCATGCCTTACAAAAAAGCTGCAACAGATTATACCTGCCGGTTTTCTTGAGTCTTGTATCTACTATGCGTATCCAGAAAGTAAGTGTACTGAGGCTCTCACGACCGGATGGATTTTATTTTCGACATGTTAACTACACTTCCTTGTAGCCTGACCCTTCCCCTCCGCAACAAGACCAGTTCGAGGTCAGTACGTTGAGAATTGTCGACGCGACAACACGTTTCGTGAAAAATGTCAACCCAATCTCCCGCCAAGTGCGAAAGACGCGGCGTCATCCGTTATCTCGTTTGGAAGGGAAAACCTCCAGTTGAGGTTTATATAGTAATGAGGTGAAAACTGCATATGGTGATAAAGCTATGAATCGTACGAGTGTGTACAAGTGGTGTCGCGAGTTTAAAAACGGTCACGTCACACCTCTTCACCCTCCGCCAAAAAGTTCAAAACCACAATTTCAGCCAAGAAAATCATGGCATCCGTGTTTTGGACTGTCAAGGCATAATTTTAATTGAATAAATGCCTCAAGGGGAGACCATCAACTCTGCAAGATACTGTGAGACCCTAAACGAATTGCGGAGGGCGATTCAGAACAAGAGGAGAGGCATGCTGACAAAGGGAGTCTGCCTGCTGCACGACAATGCCAGACCACACACGGCCAACGCCACAAAGGAACTGCTCGCCTCGTTTAAATGGGATGTCCTGAACCGACCTAGCACCTTCAGATTACTATCTCTTTACTTCCCTGAAGCTGCACATGGGTGGAAAAAGGTTTTCAACAAACAAGGAGGTAAAGGAGGAGGTGGAGAAGTGGACGGAGGGGTTGGCGGAAAACTACTACGAGGAAGGCATCAAAAAGTTGATACCCCGCTTCACCACCTGCATTGAGAGGAATGGCGACTATGCCGAAAAATAGCTTACATATGTACTACGGTAACCACGTAATTTTTTTGTTTAAATAAAAAAAATTGTTATCTACAAAAATTCAATACACTTACTTTCTGGATATGCCTCGTATATTGTATTCAAATTTAGTTTAATTTTTTTAATGATAATTTCATACAGCGCTGTTTCGCTACCATTAAGATTACTTCAAGAGCGATTCACAACTAGCTCAACTTGTTAACTTACAGAATATGCGTAGAGGACAAATAGAGATTTTCTGCAGGGAGATCGAATGACTCTTCCATAGAAGAGATCCCGCCACCTGAAACGTTTTGTCGAAACATGCGAGTTTGCCAACTCGAGTGAGAAACTAAAGAGTCAAAATATACACAGCGCTCGATCTTAGCCTGAGACGATATTCGGAGATCTTCTTTTGTCAAAAACAAACACGAAATTATCGATCAAAGTTATTGTTCATTGTTTTGAACATCATAACTTCAACCTTAGGCTGAATCCTCTCAATTGTTTTCAGCCATGACTTTTCATTGTTAAATAAATATATTTTAAAATGCAATTAAATGTTATTTATAAAATTCTATAAGTAACACAAATAATTTTATGATGTTGCAAATATCATCGTCTTAGATGAACAATACTCCCTTAGAGTAAGATTAAATAAGGTTTTATTTAAAAGAAAGGGGTAGGTTAAATAAGATATTAGATACAGCGAGTCCATTGATGCGTATACATTCCCTCGGAGGAGAATGGAAGATATCGGTCTTTAAGTAATATGGTTTTGCAAATAAAGTTTTAGCATTCCCCTTGTCAGATGGGAATAACAATTACAAATGTTGGAAATTGATTCGGCAAACAATAGTTAATTGTGTAAACAATAGTGGAATTTAATAAAAGTTATCTCCAACTCGATTGTAACTTTGGGTGTATATAAGTTGACTGCTGGTGTAACAACACCATTAATACCGAATTCCAACTATAAACACGAAAAGTGGATTTGCAAATGGCTTTAAATTCAGCGCGTGTTTTCTCTTTCACATGAGATAAACTGAAAATGTTGAGTTAACTTGTATAATATGAAATTTATGAAATATGACTTTATCTTTGCAAACAACAAAGAAACTTAAATACAGCGGGGTGTGTATGATAAATTGGTCTATAATAGTTGGAGTGTTTCCTTCCCTCGTGGCCTGTGGAGGTTTCTAGACGTAGTGCTTGAGCTTTTTTACGCGAGCTTCTTGAAGATGAAATCTAAATGCTTTGCTTTTAAACATACTATCGCACTTAGTGTTTAATATTTAATGAAATATATCGTTGTTATTTCACTAATTTAATTTGTCCTCTCAACACCTGTTTCTTACCTCAAGGCCATCTTCATGACGGCATTTATTTTATTGTTCACTATACAAACAATATTAATCAAATTAATGGATAAAATTATTAACTATCATATTTTCAGGTAAGTGTTTAAGTATTAATATTTAAGTTATAATATTTGAATTTTATTAATTTTTATTTCAACTGTCAAATGAGTGGCATAGAACCAAACCAGACTATCCAACAAAACCAAAAATTGAGTTATTTTTAAAATTTGAGTCACATAACGTTTCTTTATAAGCCAGAAGTGCCTTTACTTCAAAATTCTAAATGTTAGGTACTACTGCTGCCATCTATAATTTTTTTTGGCGAAGCGATTTTCGTGATATACTTTTATGCCAAATTTGCCTACCAAACAAAAAAACTTTAATCATCAAATAATCTTGTCATAATATTCGATTAATTTTTTTAATTGTAGTAGTTTTAGAATGTACCTGTTAAATAAATAAAAAACATTAATTACAAAACATTTTATTTATAATAACCCATAGACTGAGCTCCATTATCTCAGTTCAACATATTCGTTGTATAGGCTAGTTGGCAAGGGAAGAGTTGGTGGGCAGAGGAAACGCTATAAGGACAGTCTGCGAAAGTCGCTGACTTTGTGCAGGTGCCGAGGACTGGGAGCAGGTGGCTCGGGACCGTGAGGGGCGGAGAGCCATATGTTCTCGGAGTGATGGCGTCTCAGTGGCTAGACGTATGAGAAACAGTCTGCGCACTACGAAAATGCGTCAACATAAACAGGCGGCTCAGCAGGGTTCATATGTCTGTGGCATTTGCGGGAGGGAATGGGCATCCAGTATCGGGCTGTTATCTTACAGAAGATCACACGATCGACGTGGGAGAACGGTTCAGGACTGACGTTGGATCAGCGAGGGGATCCTCGACTGCGAGGCCCGGCAGTGATAGGTTGGTTTGGCACTTTACCACTCAAATTACCTTTTTGGTGCATATTATTAAATAACTACAGCAAATAAAATTTAACATTGACATATAAGCAGTGTTATATACATAAGAATGAAGTGGCAATGGGCAGGACACGTAGCCAGAATGTCAGACTCCCGAAATAATCCAATGGTACCCAAGAGGCATAAAGAGGCCCAGAAGAAGACCAAAGGTGCGCTGGATGGATGAATTCAGGAAGCATGACATCATCACATGGCATCAACGAGCATAAACCGAACTATTTGGAGTCAATTTGGGGAGACCTTCATCCAGCAGTGGATTGACCCTGGTTGTCAATGATGATGATGTTATACAGAAGAGTAATAATTGTAAAAAATAATAAAAATATTTGTGCGTTGTAAAAAGCTTGTACTCGTACTTGGAAAAAGCATATGACCGCGTGGTAAGCGACATACTGGAAAATATTGAATGAATATAATTTTAACGTCAACTGATAAGTGGTGTTGCGTCAATATATGCTAAAAATAGAACATGCATTGATATGAATGATACCTTGAATGAATGGTTTAATATTTCAAAAGGGAAAAAACAATGGTGCTTTTTGTCACCCTGGTTATTCAATATTTATATAGATTCATAGGTGAAGGAACTGTAGAGGTTAATTGGTGGCATAAAAATCTCAAAGGGAAACGTATGCAACTGCTGTATGCAGATAAAATGGTAATATTGGCGGAAGTGGGGGTGAATTGCAGAGATTAATAAGCAAATCGTATGAGAAATGCAAGGAGAAAGATCTGAGAGTAAATGTTGCAAAATCCAAAGAAATGGTGATTGAAAAGTGTGAAAGGAAAAGTTAATGCGACATGTGGGTGATAAATTAAGTATTGGAGATAGTCGAAGAATTACGCTATTTGGGTAGTATATTATCAGATGATGGAAGAGTTAGGAAGAATATCGAATGGCGTCTAGCGTTAGGAAACAAAGTCAATGAGGAATTAAAACTTATATGGTGTACTCGAACCGGACAGTATCCAAATCTGCAAAGATGTCCATAATAGTTAATTGGTGCCAACTTTGATGTATGTTATTGAAATGCTGACGTAGAAAAATACTGAGAAGAGGCAAATGAATGCTGTAGAGATGTTTACATTGAGAAGAATACATGTATTGACAATGTATGACAGAATATAGAATGAAGGAATAAGGGATGAATGTGAACTTAAAGCTGATATGTTAAGTAAGATTAAGTAGAGCACGTTGAGATGGTTTGACATATGTAACAAATGATTGAAGAAAAACTAATAAAACAGATATAGTGTTGATGTGAGCGGAAGTCGTATGAGGGGAAGACCAAAAAAAGTATAGTTGAATGAAAGGAAATTAGAAAGTCAGCGAAATCTAAGAGGTTGCATGAGAATGTGTATGAATGGGAAAGAGGCTAAGGATATGTGTCGAGTCAGGAAAGTTTGGCACTCTGTCCTCTCTGCTTACTTCGAGAGGGTAATGGCATGATGCTATGTATGTATGTCGGATTCAACTACACTTTTCTTGATCTTTCTTTCACACGCCTTCCACTTGCATATTTTTAATATTTTTAATCCATTAATAGTAATTAGAGAGAACTAAGGGAGAATTATCTCTCTTAAAAAATTATATATAAATTGTCCTTTATGATTATTAATTATTTACTTGAAATTGAAGTTCTTAATATTTTTTTTATTTTACATGTTGTAATTATTGACATGATCATAATCTTGCTACGAGACGATCTCTCGTGATCGAGTAGGATTGTCAGCCATCTTGTGAATGTAAGACACGTGTTAGTTTATAGTGTGCAATCTGTTGCATTGCAGCAAGCACACGCATCAAAACCAAAGCTAATGACAAGGAGATCAATATTCTAAGACAATCGACTGTGGGGTGTTTTATTGTTTTTCAATAGCAATATAAGAATTTATGATTCGTAGCATATAAGCTACAGAAAAACATGAATTCAGATGCAAAACGTTCCAAGAGTATAAAACAAGTCTGTTATATTAATTTCTTTGTATGTTATATTATAGGTGTGGGATGTAGCAAAAAGTAAAAAATATTCTTACAAATATTAGGTCCTTACATATGAAATTGGCGTTTTGCCGTACTGGCAACTTTGATCTCAAATATCTTCTCTTTGGTTAGGAATTCCAAATTAAAATTTATACAGCTATTTACTCAAGTATTTGTGTTTCGAAAATTACAATTCATTTGTTTTTTCCTCAATTGTTTTTTTTCTTTGCGTCACTCAGTTTACAAAATGGAAAACTTGAAATATCGCGTTATTTACGAGTACGAGTTCCACCGTGGCACCAGTGTTGCAGAAACGGTTCGAAGGATTAATGATGTGTATGGCGACGGTGCCGCAAAAGAAAACACAGTGCGTTTTTGGTTCCAACGTTTTCGTTCTGGAAATTTCGACCTGCAGAAAAAGCCCCGTGGACGGCCGGAGACCAAAGTTGATAATGAAGAATTGAAGGCTATTGTGGAAGCGGATCCATCGCAAACCACGTCCGAGTTAGCTGCAGGCTGCGGTGTTAGTGATAAAACTGTTTTAATCCACTTGAAGCAAATTGGGAAGGTGAAAAAGCTTGAAAGGTGGGTACCTCACGAATTGAGTGAAGCAAATCAACAAACGCGCGTTGACTGCTGCGTTGCATTACTCAACCGGCACAATAATGAAGGGATTTTGAATCGAATCATTACCTGTGATGAAAAGTGGATCCTGTATGATAATCGGAAGCGCTCATCGCAATGGCTGAACCCTGCCGAACCAGCCAAACCATGCCCCAAGCGAAAATTGACTCCAAAAAAGTTACTTGTGAGCGTTTGGTGGACTAGTGCTGGTGTCGTTCACTACAGCTTTCTTAAATCTGGCCAGACGATTACGGCAGATGTCTATTGTCAGCAACTGCAAACCATGATGGAAAAGCTAGCTGCTAAACAACCGAGGCTGGTTAATCGCTCTAGGCCACTGCTGCTTCATGATAACGCTAGACCACACACTGCACAACAGACGGCTACCAAATTAGAAGAGCTTCAATTGGAATGTCTAAGACATCCACCGTACTCTCCGGACCTTGCCCCAACAGATTACTATTTTTTTCGAAATTTGGATAACTTCTTGCGAGGGAAAAAATTCAACTCCGATGGGGCAGTCCAAACCGACTTCAAAGATTTTATTGATTCCCGTCCGAATGGTTTTTTTAGTAAAGGGATCGATGAACTACCTATGAGATGGCAAAAGTGCATAGATAGCAATGGTACATACTTTGATTAAATAAATATATTATATTAAAAAAAAATCAACTTTATGTTCCTCCCAAACAAAACGCCAATTTCATATGTAAGGACCTAATATATTGCAAGAACTTTATTTAAATCATATTAAATTATTTCACTATTTTGTATGTTTCTTTATTGAATTGTATGGTTTTCATGTATCGAATATATAATTTGTGAAAGACCTGTTAAACAAACCCACTCGTATATACCGAGAGGTAGACCGAGAAAATAATGAAAGAATAAAGCTGTAAAAATTTGACTGAAGAAATATTTTAAGAATTTGCAAGAGAAGAGGACGTATGACGCGAACTACTACCTTTTAACCCTTACAGTATTAACTAATATACATTTATTTTGTAATATTTTAAATCAGTGTTTAAAAATGGATTCGAGTGCGAGAGTTGGAGTACCTTTGAGTTGAATTTTCTCTCTAAACGAAGCTATGATATATAAATTGTCCTTTTATTAGATGTTAATTATCTATTATGAGGCAAAAGCTGATCTTTTGTACAGCAAAATGTGAAGATCTATATATCGTCTATATCAGTGCTCCGCAACCTTTTCTCACCTACGACACACCAAAATTCTTCCTAGAAATTCCGCGGCACACCAAAAGCTAAAATATATAGGTAATAAATTGATACACAAATTTTACAATAAATTTTTGTTTTTTATTTGAAAAGTATACATACATAAAACTATAAGATATTTATTTTTACGCAATCTTAATAATTATTATAAAATAATAATCGTTGGCGTAGCTGGGATGGTTTGAATATAGATGGCGATTTAATTTACTGGGTACCATTGACTCGTTTGATAGCTGTTCGCCACAAATGATGCACTGTGGCTTTGGAGCCGTTTCGTCACCACACCACGAGAATCCATATTTAATGTAGTCTTCGTCGTACTTTCTTTTCACTATCTTCTTTGGTTTTTTTGTAATACTTGTGCTGGGTTCTTCATCATCTGTACGTGAAGATGGATCTTTTCCACGTGAAAATTTATCAATATTTAAAGGGGTATAAAACTAAATGTGTATCACACGAAGAACGCTAACCACACACAATTCAGCAACACAATTAATAGTCATTATCGTTAATGGTAGAAACTTGTTTATTTAACTATGTGTTAAAATAGTGACAGCTCTGCACACGACAGTAATGACGGACGAGTGAACGTGATGTAACGCGTGCAAATGCAGTATAACGCATGCGCATGAGTCTTCAGCGATGCGCATGAGGGTCATTTTTCTTTGTCTATGACTAATTTGGTGCGGCCATGGTGTGTACAAAGCACACTACGCAGTTTTCAACAGTTGGCACCAGGCGCTAGGGGACCATTGAAAAATTATTGAGTTATAATAATTATTCTATACTACATTTTGAAAAATAGACAATATTTTGAAAAATAATTTGTCATTGTTTATTAAATACATAATGAAAAATTGTAAAATGTCAAATACATTGAATTTGACCGCGGCACACCTGTATCCGCCTCACGGCACACCAGTGTGCCACGGCACACCGGTTGCGGAGCACTGGTCTATATTCACCTCAAAAGAGATGTGGTACGATAATAAGTATCATATATATAGATGTATTTATTAAATAAATGTGGAAGCTGTAGAATTAATTTTTTATGTGATTTTAAACAATTATTGAAAGAAAAGGGCACCCGGTAAATTAAAAAGAAGTATCGAGCTTGTTTTGTCCTTTTAAATATTTTCGAACAGTTTAGAAATGCTTTGATGTAACAAAATAAGCCTGCAAATTATAAAGTTTTTTGTATATTTTGATTGAAATTATTATATTGAAAACTATATTTTATTCCACCAGAAATTGGTGACACAAAAAAGCACTTTATTATATTCGGCTGCCATTTCAATTCAGGAACTTTTCTCAAAAAGTTAAATTAATCTAGGATAACTATTGTATGAACTGGGAAAAGATCTCATGTTAATCTATCCGAGAAGTACTACATCAGGTTTTTCAAATACAATTTACTTGAAACGGATTATTGTCATTGGAATATTTTATTTTATTTGTCAATATAATATTCGTACTAGAGGGCAATAGCATACACGTCATATACCTCTTTATTTTATAAACTATGGATTTTATTGTAAGAGACAATCGATGATAATAATTTGGAACTGGAAGTATTTGATATGATATGGATGAAATACCTTTATAGCGACTCGTGCGGTCACTGAACCCACTGAGGCGACCTTTGGCCGCTCGGTCATTGAACTCGTACTGTAGGGAATGCGAGACGGCACCGGGCGAAGGTCGCCCACGCGGTCATTGAACTCACTAGTAGCGGAGAGCGAGACACCGATAAATCGCTTGCCTCTCCTGCAGATCGTAGTATGAAATGTATATAGAACGCGCAACAATAACCATGTGTCCAGCGAAGCGAGACAGCGATATGTTCTGCGCCATTCTGTACATTATAAATACAGACGCTTACAATAAACTTTCTCTCTTTACTTATCTCGATCTCGACGACTTTTATTCAAACAACCTCATCCTTCTATGCGAAACACAAGTTCCTTAACCTTAAAGTTGATTTTTAAATATAAATCGTAATATTAAAATAATAATTTGTGTTCTAGTTGGTGAGACGCTGGACTTCCACACGAGAGTTTCCGTTCTATGAGCAATGCTTTCCGAACAGAACTAAAAATAAAATTCCAGTCTGGTAATAAAAGTTCGTATCGTAACAATCCTCGCGTAAATTAGACGTATGCGAGTGTTGCCTGTTCACCTGTGGAAGTATTACCAACACGTGCGTCTTTGCACGTGTTGGTAATTCTTCCGCACGTGATGGTGACACTTAAACACCCCAAGGTTCGATTAATGGGCTGAAGAATATGTTGTCTCACGGACACGCTTTCAAAATGCATTCAAGACCAGCTCCGATATATTTAGGGGTACTACACGAATGAATTAATATTTATATACGAAGATCCCATTAATAAGGTTCACTTATCCAATAGACGTTTCGAATTGTACATATAATTATCTAAACATTTAACGCCAATTAAAAACTAAATAAAAATTTAAAAAACATTTTCAATAAAAAAATATCATTAAAAATAGTTAGCATTCCTATAATTAAGGCTGTAATAATAAGCACAGTGTGCCTGAAAGTTCCAGGACGTGTGGCAGGCGGCACACAGGAAAGACCGAGAGGTTTCAAACACCTTCCAGTTTCAGCAGGGATCCCCCTCAGAAAGGGCAGCTGGACGGGGGATACAGTGGCCTGCAACTCGTTTCAACAACAATTTGCCACTCTGTGACTTTTCACATTTCAACTCTCTGGAGTTTGTATATTGTTGGAAAACACCATTATAATTTATTTATATTCAAAGTTCTCTTTAGAAATATGTATTTGCAATGGGATTATGAAAAACATGACTTTTAAATAATTTTATTTAATCGCATATCTTGAGGTGAAAGAAAAATCGTTCAATTAATGATGGATTTGACTTAATAGAAATATTTGTATGAAGTAAAATTATATTGTAATAAGAGAAGATTTTTACAAAATATCAGACTTGAGCTACACAAAATCCAGGATTAATGAGCTTAATGCTTTTGGTTTAGGACTATAGCATATTTTAATACAGAACAAAATTAATTTCTATAGCATTTTTTTTATCACAAAAGAATTCAGACTCATCAATAAATTATCTTGAGTAATTAAGGCATTAGAAAAAAATCCTATTCTTTCAAACTACGCCTAATTTATTAACATTTGTATGTCCTGAGAGTGTATATTTCAAAAAATTATATTCGTATCGTGACACATACTATACGCAAGATTTGATAATTATCAACACATACTGTAAGTTGAATTCGGTGATTATCAACACATTGTAAATTGATATCGTAATTAGTGACACATACGAGTACATTGAATTTGGTAATTATCGACACATTGTAAATTGATTTAGTAATTAGAGACATATATTGTACGTTGAATTTAATGATTATTGACACACATTTGATTTGGTAATTTTCGACACATTTTGTGATTTTTATTAGCTAATTATCGACACATATTGTAAATGGTTTTGGTAATCAATAACATACGAGTACATTGCACTTTAAATTTAGTAAATATCGCTACATAACTTATTTAATTTGGTGATTATTAAATATCGCTACATAACCCATTTTAATTTGAATTTTGAAATTGTCGACACATATTGTCAGTTGAATTAAGTATTTTTTTTTAATTTGGTAACACTTCAAAGAAAAATTAGGTTATCAATGTTCCTGATAAAAAAAGCGGTAATTATTTCATGAATATCTGTTTTTTTTTTCTTGTGGTGTCAATATATTTATATTACCTCAGAATCAATACTGAATAAACATTGTAAGATTATGTGACATATTAAACAATACTTTATTAAATTATTAAATGAGAGACTAAACTTAAATATAGAGAAATTACTTTGCATTTCAAACTTATGACTTAAAAAAAAAACATCATCAAACCAGTACGAAACATCCCTTCTAATCCATGAAGCTTTTTTGACTGTGAAATGATTTTCTTTCTACTCTAATTATCGAGCATAACATACTACCTTGATCAAAAAGTTTTAGAACTTTATTCATAAAATCGAAAATACAAGTTTATTCATCAAAATCGATATGGTCACCTTCAAAGTACTCCCCATCGAATGCAACGCACTTACGTCAGCGCTTGATCCAATCCTCGAAACACCGCTGGTACTCAATTTTCGGTATGTCCATCAGAGCCGTCTTCGATTTTTTCATGACATCCTATCAGGTGCTGTAACGCGTTCCGCGAAGTTGGTTGAACAGGAAAAAGTCGCAGGGAGCCAGATGAATTCGAAGGCTGCTGGATAGTATTCGTGTTGTTTTTGGTCAAAAACTCATGGAAATCATGTCTTTCGCGATTTCAACGCGGTCCTTTTTTGCATGAAATTGAGGTCTTTCGGCACCAGTTTTACAGCGATACGTCTGATGCCCAATTCACTAACCAAAATGTCTTGAGCGGATTCATAAGCGATGTTTAAGTCCTCTGTCAGCTCTCTGGTGGTCAATTCGCGGTTTTCGACCAACATTTCTTTGATTTTATCGATGTTTTTATTAGTTTTCGACTGCCACTGCGTTCGTCATCCTCGACCGACTCACGACCACTTCTGAAGCGTTCGTGCCACCGAAAAACACTTCTCCAACATTTACAAGATCTGCGGACCGTTAAATCCGTTGTTCACACACAATTTAATGCAAACTCGTTGATGCACAGTTAATGCCATTTTCAAACTTGTAAAAAAATCGAAAACACGCACAAAGGTAGATGTACTCAGTACAGCGTAACTTTTACAAATGTCAAGCAATGACGCTGAAATTTAGAGGAAAGTGTCAATGATAGATGTGGTAACCTAACAAAAAAAAATTCCAATCGGGTGACTGACAGTGCCACACGGTGGCCGGTCCTAAAACTTTTGGATCAAGGTAGTAACATAATTTATCTGACTGGCAAATAACGTGATGGTGCATGTATGTATTTAGAATCATGTTCTTACTAACTCAATTACTATGTAAAAAATATTTTTAATGTTTTAGTGATTATTTTCAAAGTAAATAACAAGACCTTTCACCGACACAATGCAAGTACTTCAGTTTTAAAAAGATAAAAATATTTTATCATCACAGAAGAAAACAACTCCTTCATATAACAGGAAGAAAAGTGTTTGTTTCTCGGCAAAAACTTTCAAAGAATTGAATTTTGAATGAATGTTAACTTCTTCCCTTGGCACTCGAGAACTATTCATCTTCCCTCCGAAGAAAGTTGTTGGTTCTCTAAGAGCGCGATATTATATTACTCTTGTATTTGTGAAGTTTATGTACGGAGTTAGGGAAAAATACGTGGATATTAATTAGAACCACCAAAATTCATTACTTTGACAAGGACATACAATCTCTTACATACCTTATTAGTAATATTTTTTAAAGTGTTCATTTGTTACTGAAATCTCCAAGAAAATCTATAAATAATAAATCTATAGCACTTTAATTATCATAAACCCTTAACATGATTTAATTTAAAAAAAAAAAATTATGTACTTTTCATGGATTTCTCCTGTTACACAAAGAGGGTCTGCTTCTAGCGTTAGCTTATTAGTTAGGAATAATATCAGCCAGGATTCTTCTCATACTGCTGGACGGTACCGAGAATATATCAACAGTGTCATTCAGTTGGTTCAATATCTCTATACCATGGTGACTGAGTGATTAGCCATGATATTCGTCCTGTAAGTTGGTATAGATTTTCTACAATCATAAAATTTGACACAAACTATAAGACTGTAATTTAAACAGTCACAAATCACAAGCATGGTTTAATGGAATTTCTACAATCATAAAATTTGACATGTATGACTAGAACTTAAATTGTTATAAATCCCAAACATGCTTTTAAGGAACTTCTAGTCATAAAATTTGACGTACGAGTTTAAGACTATAACTTAAATTCCAGACATGATTTAATGGAATTTCTACAATAATACGTATGAGACTATAACGTAAATTGTCATTAATAAATTATTTTTATATATTATTTATAGTTGATGCATTAACATTGTGAAGGTTCAAAAAAAATGTAATAGATTTTTATCAAACACTGTTTATTTCACTTTTGTAATGGTATAAACCTACCGGTTTCAATGCTTTCACCTCATCATCAGGGGAGTACAAATAAGACTATCTTAAAATTTGACGTTCGAGTATAAAACTATGGCTTAAACATCATTAAATTTAATGGAATTTCTACATTTATATAATTATACATATAAGACTAACATATAACATAAATTGTCGTAAATAATACTTCAATTGTCATAATTCTAAACATGGTTTATTTGAATTTCTACAATTATCAAATTTGGCAGATAAAATCAGAACTATTGTTTTCAACATATTATAAAGAAAATATTGCATATATTTTGAATTGTTTGTAATGGGTCAAGCAAGACAACATTATGGCAAACTGTGGAAATAAATATATGGAAATTAAAGTCAATGTTTCGATTTTCGCTTAAATAAAAAGTAGGCAATTTTAGTCTTATTGTGAATATCAATATAATGAAAATAAGTATCCTAAATTTTATGTAAGATTATTTAATATAATATTTTGGTCAGTTTATGGTAAGTAGAGAAGACACAATGTTCAATCTTTTTACTTTGTAGTCTGTCTATTCCGTGACGTAACATTCACTTTTTTTCTTCGCAGTACTCGAGCGCATGCGCGTTAGTACTTCAGGATCGTGTGTTTTTTGGGTCGTGTTGTAGGGTCTCTCATGTAGTGGGAATACCGTTGGATGACAGTGTTTGCCCACTATTGATCATGATTTCTTGTAATGTGGCTAAACAATGGCCACTTCACTCCCTCGACTTATTTTTTTATCGGTTATTGTTATCATTAGAACCTAAGTATTCCTAGTTTTCGTGTGTGTCGTCATATTTGAAAACCTGCAAAATAGTCTGGAAAGGTGGAGAAAAATCTTGGAGGACAATGAATTGAGACTGAGCAGAAAGAAAACAGAGTATCTGTACCTACCATTCGAGAACACAAATGCTGTCACTCCTGTAATGCAAATGGATAGAGAAACATTACCAAATTGTGACTCCTTCAAGTATCTTGGGTCACTCATCCATAGCGATGGAGGATGTGCAGCAGATGTAACACATATAATTATTGTGGGCTGGATGAAGTTAAGATCAATGACGGGAGACCTATGGGATCCGAAAATGCCAGTAAAGTTAAAAGGAAAAGTATACCAAACGATTGTTAGACCCGCCCTCCTCTATGGCTCCGAATACTGGACAATGTATAACTCTTACTCTAGGCAACTAGAAACTGCTGAAATGCGCATGCTAAGATGGTCAGCTGGTGTGTCCCTAAGAGACAAAATAAAAAGCTCACGCATTCGTGGAAGCCTAGGTGTTACAGACATCAACAGCAAGATGGAGAAGAGGCGATTGAGATGGTACGGGCACGTTGGACGCAGAGCACCCGATCACATTGTGAACCAGGCAATCTCCATGGATCTTCCTCGAATAACAACCAGAGGAAGACCAAAGAATTCATGGGTGGTGCAAAAAGATAACCTGATGCAGAGGCAAGGCCTGGGAGACGTAGTCCGGGACAGAAGAGCAAACAATCTGAGGACGAGGAGCGCTGACCCCAACAGTCTTTGCAGACAGTGAGTTGGGATGGAGCCAGGGAGAAGAAGGAGTGTGTGTCGTCATATCCACTTGTTCCATGTGTCGCTCAGCATCTTGAGGAACAATCTTTTGAATTCAGTGTAATACTTTTTTTATTATTTAACATGCTATATTTCGTCAAGCATGTAACATAACATATCTATTTTAATATTGTTTTGTAGCTCACTAACCCATTCTTATTTATGGCATTTTATTGTTTTTCAGACTCCACGTCTCTCAACCCTATGTCATCTTGTAAAACATTTTATCTCGGCATAAATCCTTCACTTCGTTTACATTCATTTACTAACGCACATACTATTTAGCGTTACAGACGATGTTCTTTTTAAACTTTTCTGAAGAGAGCTCTCTGGTTAGCACTTTTACGTTAAGTATACATGTTATAGCACTTTGCAGCCATAATAGTACGAGTATATAGCGTCCTAACGGTATGTTTCCTTAACTTTTCCTTCCCTGTGATGTGTAACTAGTACACATTGCTTCTAAAAACTTTAATATATCTATCAATATATTAAATACTGGGTTCAGATTTTAGGTATTCCTCCGTAATACATTTACGCGTTGAATGAAAAAATAATATTAACAATAATTAGCACTTATCGGCCACATCAGAGATATTTTGTGAAAATCTGGAATAAATTCACCAATACAATCAAACGTGTGCCAATGTGTGACGTAGGTATATTCATTCTAAAAACCGCTATAGGTGAGGAAGCGACGCTATTCACCTCTCACTCTACTTCAGTACATGGGAACGCAAAAAATAGAATCTCAGTTCGCTCGCTTCTATCTTTTTAGTAGCCAGCCAGCCGGCTTTCGTTCGAGGTGGTCGCTCCGTCATTTTTGTGAACGTCATCCGATGTTATTTTTCATGTTTTCAGTAATTAAATTTCATTTATTATCACTTTTGACTTTTAATTAATTTAAGCGATTGGCTATGAATATTCTTATTTTCCCAATTTTAAATCACTCATTTTTACATTTTTTTTTTAGCACAGGAAGGGAAAGAGTGAACAACTTGTTCCTGGCATCAAATCTCTGTAAACTCTCAAACCATGCACTAAAAATGGAAGGTTGAGTAAATAAAAACTTTCTTGTGTTCATTTACTATGCGTATCCAGAAATTAAGTGCACTGAGGCTCTCACGACCGGATGGATTTTATTTTCGACATGTTGACTACACTTCCGTATAGCCTGACCCTTCCCCTCCCCAACGAAACTGGTTCGAGGTCAGTACGTTGAGAATTGTCGACGCGACAACACGTTTCGTGAAAAATGTCAATCCAATCTCCCGCCAAGTGCGAAATACGCGGCGTCATCCGTTATCTCGTTTGGAAGGGAAAACCTCCGGTTGAGGTTTATAATGAGGGGAAAACTGCATATGGTGATAAAGCTATAAATCGTACGAGTGTGTACAAGTGGTGTCGCGAGTTTAAAAACGGTCACGTCACACCTCTTCACCCTCCACCAAAAAGTTCAAAACCACAATTTCAGCCAAGAAAATCATGGCATCCGTGTTTTGGGACTGTCAAGGCATAATTTTAATTGAATATATGCCTCAAGGGGAGACCATCAACTTTGCAAGATACTGTGAGACCCTAAAAAAATTGCGGAGGGCGATTCAGAACAAGAGGAGAGGCATGCTGACAAAGGGAGTCTGCCTGCTGCACGACAATGCCAGACCACACACGGCCAACGCCACGAAGGAACTGCTCGCCTCGTTTAAATGGGATGTCCTGAACCATCCCGCGCATTCCCCTGACCTATCACCTTCAGATTACTATCTCTTTACCTCCCTGAAGCTGCACATGGGTGGAAAAAGGTTTTCAACCGACGAGGAGGTGGAGAAGTGGACGGAGGGGTTGGCGGGAAACTACTTCGAGGAAGGCATCAAAAAGTTGATACCCCGCTTCACCACCTGCATTGAGAGGAATGGCGATTATGTCGAAAAATAGCTTACATATGTACTACGGTAACCACGTAATTTTTTTGTTTAAATAAAAAAAATGAAAACCTACGAAAATTCAGTACACTTACTTTCTGGATATGCCTCGTATATAGGAAACTCCTAATTTTATTAGGTCATATTGATTTTTGTCTTAATTCTTCAAAAAACGCGTATCGTTTCAAAATTCATGTATGTGATTTATAATACGGAGGTCTATAGTATAAGCACCCCTTGAGATATCATAATGACTTTCCATACCCAAAAACCAAACTGTCAATTAGTGAAAACAACTTGTACTTCAAATATTAAATTTTTTAACGAAAGACAATAAGTATTGAAATAGTCGAGATCATCCAAATTATTGGGTTATTAGTCAAGTAAATGCAAAAGCTTTTGAATTGATCAAATATTAAGAATGCCCTTATAAATCATTATGAAACTTTAATAAAACAATTATGTTTAAAAAAATATGACGTAAACTACAAACACGTTTTTTAACAATTGAAAACATTTAGTATATTATTTATAGTTAAGGCATTATAATTGTGGAGGTTTAAAGACATTGTAATTTGTTTTATCAAATAATGTTTATTCCACTTTTTTGTTACGGTATAACTACCGGTTTCAAGGCTTTCACCTCATCTTCAGGGCAGCACAAACAATACTGAATTATGTTTGAACTGGTAACGAGATGCACGCTTCTAAACGATTAACATCCGGGTTGATGACTGGAAATGAAAGGAGGGAGGAAGGGAGGGATGAGACGATCTCGGCCAGCAGCGTGGAGATTTTTGGGATATATGTGTTTGCCAGATGTTCACCTCGATGCACTGACTTATAAATTTCTAGGGCCTCTAATCTGTCCAATTTATTTCCGTTACTACTGATTTGTAATAATTTGGCATCAAAACGTGTGGTTTTCACGCTGACAATGATTAGCCATTTTAGAATAAATTAGAGGATTTGTTAAGGCGGATTTGTGTTCACGAAATCTCTTTTTAAAGGATCTTCCTGTCTTTCTATATATATATATTTCTATATGAAAATTATAACAGTCAGCACATAAAAGTGTAAACAGTGTTTTATAAAGCAAATTACAATGAAAATATGTTGGATTAATGTTTACTTCTTGCTTCAATCTTGTCAAAAAAAAGCAAAGAAAATCTTAATTAAATCAACCTATGTTTTTCCTAAGAGATACAACAAATAATACTTTTGGTAAATGTCAGAGGCTAGAGAGTTCACATTCAAGTGTTAATGTCAGAGGTAAGAGAGCTCATATTCAAGTGTAAATGTCAGAGGTAAGATAGTTCAAATTTAAGTGTAAATGTCAGAGGTAAGAGAGTTCACATTCAAGTGTAAATGTTAGAGGTAAGAGAGTTCACATTCAAATGTAAGTGTCAGAGGTAAGAGAGTTCACATTCAAGTGTAAGTGTCAGAGGTAAGAGAGTTTACATTCAAGTGTAAATGTCAGAGGTAAGAGAGTTCACATTCAAGTGTAAGTGTCAGAGGTAAGAGAGTTCACATTCAAGTGTAAGTGTCAGAGGTAAGAGAGTTCACATTCAAGTGTAAGTGTCAGAGGTAAGAGAGTTCACATTCAAGTGAAAGTGTCAGATGTAAGAGAGTTCACATTCAAGTGTAAATGTCATAGGTAAGATAATACACATTCTAGTGTAAATTATAAAAAAAACATTTTAAAGTCACTTTCTTTCTACCTTTAGATTTACAATCGGTGGAAGCATAACATAATTTGGAAAAACAAATAGAGCGAAATGCACGGCAAAGGGGAATTAGTCTCAGCTGAATATTTGGATGTTTTGCTGCTACTAATGGAAGAATGGCGTGGGGCGGATATGTGAGCTCCCATCTTTTTATTGAAATGAGCTCCGCAATTTAGGGCACTGAGTTTAGTATCAGCTCAAGTTTAGCATATGCTTTTTATCCTATTTATAAAATCAGGTAGTAAAGGGTCTGAAAGGAAGATACAAAATCTAAGATTTTATGAAAAACGTGTATTTTATCCATCAAACTATTGGTATTGGCAGTTTGCTTCTGATCGTTGGAATACATTCTGGTAGTATAAAGCCTTAGAAAAGATACGGAATCCAAGACAGGAATTACAAAAAGCATGTACCTATTTTATCCATCAAACTATTGGTATTGGCAGTTTGTCTCTGATTGTTGGAACAAATTCTGGTAGTATAAAGCCTTAGGAAAGATACGAAATCCAAGATTGGAATCGTGAAAAGCGTGTATTTTATCAAACAAACTATTGGTATTGGCAGTTTGCCTCTGGTCGTTGGAACAAATTCTGGTTGTATAAAGCCTTGGGAAAGGTACAGAATCCAAGATAGGAATTAAGAAAAGCATGTACCTATTTTATCCATCAAACTATTGGTATTGGCAGTTTGCTTCTGATCGTTGGAATACATTTTGGTAGTATATAGCCTTAGAAAAGATACGGAATCCAAGATTGGAATCATGAAAAGCGTGTATTTTATCCATCAAACTATTGGTATTGGCAGTGTCACTTCTGTACTTTGCAAATTAACTCTGGTAGTTTAAAATCAAATAAAGATACAACATGCAAGGTATCAATTATGAATAACATGTGCATCATTTATTGAATAACATGTGTATCATTTATTGAATAACATGTGTATCACTTATCATTTGAATAGTATGTTTATCAAACTGTTGGTATCGTAAGTCCTGCCTCTGAATATATTCTGTTAATAAAAAGCCTAAAAAAAGATATGGAATCCAAGACAGAAATTGTTAAAAGCGTGTATTTTTTCCATTAAACAATTGGTATTGGCAGTGTTACTTCTGTACTTTGCAAATTTACTCTGGTAGTTTTAAGTCTAAAAGTAAAATATAAAATGCAAGATATCAATTATGAATAGCATGTGTATCATTTATTGAATAGCATTTATATGTCACTATTGGTATCGTGCCCTGCCTTTGATCTTTGATTAAATTCGGAAATTAACCTTTCCATTCCTGTGCTAAAAAAATTTGCTCGTTTTGGTGCTGTGTATTCAATAATGTAAAAATGAGCGATTTAAAATCGGAAAATTAGAATATTCATAGCCATTTGCTTAAATTAATTAAATATGAAGTAAAAAGTGATAATAATTGAAATTTAATTGCTGAAAACATGAAAAAACATCGGCCGATGTTCACAAAACGGGCGAAGCGACCACCTCAAATGGATGGTCGAAAGCTACTGAAGAGCGAGCGAGAGAAGCGAGCAAACTGAGATTCTATTTCTTGCATTCCCATATACCGAAGTAGAGTGAGAGTGAGACGTGAATAGCGTCGCTTTCTTACCCATAGCATTTTTTAGAATGAATATACCTACGTCACTGTATTGGTGAATTGTATTGTATTGTATTGGTGAATTTATTCCTGATTTTCACAAAATATCTCAGATGTGACTGATAAGTGCTAATTATTATTAATATTATTTTTTCATTCAATGAGTTAATGTATAACGGAGGAATACCTCCAATTTTAACCCAGTATTTATTATATTTATAGAGATATTAAAGTTTTTAGAAGCAATGTGTACTAGTTACACATCACAGGGAAGGAAGGGTTAAGATAAGAAATCTAAAATATCAATTATGAAAATATGCATTTTACTTATCAAAATATTTATCTCGGCATTGCCGCCTCTGATCTTTAGAATTGATTATAGTAGTATAAAATTCGAAAATAGAGTATAAAATTCAAGATATCAATTAAGAATAACATACATCCATCTATTCTCATCGGCAGTGCTGCCTCTGATAATATCAGTTTTATTAAAACTGTAGGAACTACTGTCGTCGCTGAATATTGTCAACACACACGGTCAACGACCGACGAAACGACCTTTGGATATGTCCAAAGGTCGCATACCAAAACATTGAAATTGTTTACCCACAAATACTATTTACGATACATTCCACAGTAGAAAGAGAACGCATCACGCTGTCTCGCCGTTTTCGCCAACAAATTGTCTACCCACAATATTATTTGCAATGTCTGCAATATTTCAATCGACCATCTCTGCACGCACAAAAGCGAGATAAAAATATATTGCGGGCGCACTCCCGCGCCCATTCTGAAATGTATAAATACCCACTTACCGATAAATAAAGCATCATTAATTATTATTTATTATTAATTGATTCATTCACTCTCTCTTTCCGCATTGCTAATTGACGTATTTTATTTAAATACCAAACAATCAAAATCATCATCGCGTCCTTCCAAGGACATTCCGCTAAAAAACCAATAAAAATTATGACAACTTAAATGATGGTAAATATCAGTTTTTTTAAAACCTATATAAATTATGACAGCTTCAACGGGGCTTGTTTTGAAAATACACATAAGGCACGTTGGAAATGACGTGAGAAATCTTAATTATGTCCTAATGACATCTATCTGAAAAATATGAAACTACTTTTCGAATCAGTCCCGTATTTTGACCAAAGTGACATAATTTACATAGAAAAATCATTTTCTCACATAATGGAATAGTAACAAGGCATATCGAATGACGTGTAGTGGTAAGAAACAAAGTTAACGGAGTACTATAACATATGCACTCAACCAAACAATTTCAAAATCTGCGAGGATGATGGATAATCCACAATGGTGTCATCTTTGACGTATGGATGTGGACGTAGAATAATTGAAAAGAGTCGAGTAAAAGCTAGAGAGATGTTTGCACTTAGAAAAATACATGGGGTGACAATGTATGACAGAGCACGAAAATAAGTGATTTGGAATAAATGTGAACACACGGCTGACGTGTTGAATAAGATGAACAAGAGCACTCTGAGATGGTTTGAGCAAGTGGAACGAATGAATTAAGAAAGACTAACAAAAAGACGTAAAGTTTGAATGTGAGTGAAATGCGTGGTAGAAGACCATGAACATATGGATGAATCAAGGAAATTATATTTTGAAAGGAGGAAAAGTTTTGAGTAAAATAAATCGCCGGAGATGTATGAATATGGAAGATGCAAAATATGTGTGTCGAGATAGTAAATTATGTTAATCTGTCCTCTCTGCCTACACCAGTATATATGTATGTGTGTAATTTTAAGAAATCATATAATGAAGGGTAAGATATCGACTTTGTGGGAACTTGAAAAGTGTTTTTCTTTGATTTTCTTAATGTCGTTGTAGCGTTTCAAATCGTTACCGAAAAATACAATACTTTGAAAAAAAAAACTATTAATAAAAGAAATGTCATCATCTCTCTATTTGATATATCTGGATTATTAATCAGAGCATATTATTTTATTAAATAATTTTAAAATGTTTGAATGAACAAAGCCACCTTAATAACATTCTGTTGCCTGACTAGTATATGTACCTAAGTATTAGTTGGGACGAACAAGGTCTGAGTGAATATGATGAAATACAAGTAGCCTGAACGAGTGGACATTTACGTGTTAAATAATTAGTTGTAAGAATTGTTATCTAGTTATAAGTAGTATGCAGGTGTTAATTATTTCTAAGAAATCATATATTAAGTATATGAAAAATAAAATGACATGTAGGAAAATAAGATTAAGTAAGTTCATAAATTATAATATATAAATAAGATTAGTTAAGTAATAAATTTGTATAAAGGTATAGTCTTGACAAATATTTTTACAATATAACTTTGTTTAAAAAAAAATAAAAAAAATTCTAATATTGGACAAGAATCGTTCCAGAACTGCGAGTTCCATTTAAGAGCCCGACTATTGATTATGGCTCTGGTTATTCGTAAAAGCCCAATATTATCGTTTCATCAATTCTTAGATAATAATGTATGATAGAATAAATTGGCGGAAGCAAAGTAATATTATATATCCAATGCAGAGGATTATTGCTTTATGGGCTACCGAGACTTAATATATTTCTTGTTTTCTTTTTATATTATATTTCAACGTTATACGGGGGACTTTTAATTGATGCAATTTACTGAACATATAGTATACTAGGGGACCGAAAAGAAATAAAAAAATTCATTCAATTATAAATTAAAAGTTTATTTAAAAGAATACTTAAAAATTAATCTACAAAATAATGCCTAATTGTTGATAGTATATGTCGGCAGTAATTGTTTTGTCTGGTTTCAGTAGTTCAAAGCACATAACTCCGGCGCTATCCCACCACACACAAAGAAGTACCTTTTTTATACCTTTAGAGACAGTTTTGGAGTAGGAATTGCTATATACCCTATGAAAACCAATGTCTGTTTCGTGTATAATTATTGTATAAAACTCATTTTTTTGTCACAGGTAACAATTCGCCGCAAAAAGGGTTCAGATTTATGCCTGGATAAGAGAGACGCACTGATAGTACGTCGCTGTTCTAGTGCAGTTAATGATAATTCATGAAGAACCCAAATTCCTTGTCTGTAACTTTTTCCTATGAGATGAAGGTGATCCTGTATGACCATGGACAGTTAAGCATGCTTGATAATTCCGAGATGGATTATCGAGGATCAGACTCCACTAAAGACGTCAGATTACCATAATCTTTTTTTAAAGGTCTTCCAGTTTATTTTTGAGGTTCCTGTCACCATTTGATTTTTTTTATCCACCTATGGCACTTGTTAAATGTCAATATATCTCCATACGTTTTGTTAATTTTCTGCGTCACTTCTTTCCTTTTCATTTTTTGATCAAACAAAAATATCATACAATGACGCAAATGTTCTTCGTCAATTGTTGGTCTCCACATTATGTTTTTAAAGAACGGTAAAAAACGTAACATAAAAACAATTAATTTACAATAATATTAATTCACTAGCAACAAAAAATACGTGTTCACTGCACTGTGTCTCAACATAAACTGATTATAAAATATTTATTTATTTATTAAAAACTTTTATTGCAATATAATCTGGCGGGCTTATTGCCAGGCGGCAATCTCTTCCAACCAACCAGACAAAAGTAAATGAAACAAGTAACATAGTCGCATAAATCATTCAAATGACTATCCATCCCCGCGAAATCAATAAACACATACGTGGGCACATGCCCACGAACCCCACAAAGACGGACAATCACCCGAACATTATTTTTCATATAATAGTGAGATATCATCAATCAAAAAGAAAGGAAGGGATGGTGGAAAGGAAAGGAAAGGAAAAGAAAAATCAGGAATGAAACACGTTATTTTACTGACATGAAATTAAGAGTTTTTTCAGTCGCTTCTTAAAGCATGCCAAGGACGGGGCGAGTCTTATATTGGTTTGTAACTGATTCCAGAGTCTCACTGCATGGACAGTAAAGAACTACGTAAAGAAAGAGGAGCGGTGAACTGGAAAGACCAATAAACAATCTTTGTTTGAGCGTAGCGCTAATCCATGATTGGAAAGAAGCTGAAAATTTTCGGCGAGATAAGAGGGTGCGGCGGGACAGTTAAAGATGTTTTACAATAGAGACAGTATGTGAGTTTGGCGTCTATTTCTAACATTCAACCAGTTCAATGCCTTCTGGTATGAAGCTATATGGTCAATAGGGTGTCAAAATATTTTGATTTCTTTTCGGTCCCCCTAATATATTGTAAAACAAACATACCATCACGTATGTTCCATGTTGGTGTAGGTTGGTGTAGAACAGAGCGCAACACTTTTCTGTCTCGACATACTCGTATATCAGAAGCCTCATCTAAATCAATACATCGTCTGCGATTTTTTCTGACTTTCTACGTTTCCTTGTTTCAGAACATAATTCACTTGGTTCAACTTTACTTTCCTAAGTATCCGTTTCATACGTCTTTCACTCACATTTAAACTTTATATTTATTTTGTTATTCTTTCTTCATTCGTTCATTCTACATACTCAAACATTCTTCGTCTTATTTAACCTGTTCACCGCGTTAAAAATCAAATTCCACGAATCCTGTGCGCGGCACAATTTCAGCGTTTTTTAATTTCTAAGTTTAAACACATATTTTGTTTAGAACCACTGATATTTGATTACAACACCAAGTAAACATGACACTTAAGTTATTTTCTGATAATAAATAATAGTCATTACTCTTAAAAAGACTCATTAAATAAAGGAGATAAACTAAACATTACGTAAAATAAACAAAGGAATGCTACGATCAAATCAATGCTTCATGACACTCACCCAATCAAATGCATATAGCACTAGTAATGTTTATTTACGTAAGAGAGACTCATCGCAGGACTCGATCCGCGCGACAGGTCGTTAATGATGGAAATATTGAGAAACCAAAAAAATTCGGCGCTTTGTTTATTCAACAATATCTCATAAACTAATATATTATTTGACAAGGTTTTCAGAGATGTCGCTAGAATAAAGATTATTTTAAATTTTAGCTTAATTTTTATTCCGGTTTTGTGTCATTTTTTTTAAGTATTTGTGATTTGAAACTTGGATTGTCGTCAGATCACAGGCGTTTGTGCTCCCCGCGGGGAACACGTTAACGCAACGACGCCTTAAGTTCAACAACGAACGAACATCTGTTATCCTCTATAACGCAATCCATGAGATTTGATCACATAAGAGATAAGCAGAAAACAACAACATTTACTTGTGAGGAGAGGAGTGGCAAGTGAAACATATCATAAGATTGTTAATCCAAGGAAACCAAGTAAAATGAGGGAATTATTTCTTGAATCTTCGAAAAGACTATTGTTTCACGTTGTGGTGCCATGTTTTACGTAAAAGGAAAAATAAGTAAAGAATAAAACTTATTTAATATTTTTGTGTTCACCACAGGTTTATTTTAGGTTTAGAACCGGTTTCGAAGACCGCCGTCTTCATCGTCAGGTGAAGATAAAATAAATTGTTAAAAATATATTTCCTGTACAAGTGTAAATAATATAATATAAGAGGGATGAGATAGGGGAAGAGAAGTTGGGAGAGATGGGATACAATGGTGAATGGGGCGTAAAAAAATGAAAGAGAATCTTTGAAAAATGAAAGTGACTTGACCTGCTTTAAAGATTCACTTTCATTTTTCCCTGCCTCATTCACCATTGTATCACATCTCTCCCTACTTCTCGGCCCCTACCTCATCCCTCTTATATTATATTATTTACACTTGTACAGGAAATATATTTTTAACAATTTAGTTTATCTTCACTTGACGATGAAGACGGTGGTCTTCGAAACCGGTTGTAAATCTAAAATAAACCTGTGATGGACACAAAGATATAAAACAAGTTTTTTATTTACTTATTTTTCCTTTTACGCAAAGGAGTGAATTTTACGAGGAACAGACTTTGATAAGCGGCCACTTCCATATCCTAAGTCTGCTATAGTGTAATTTTCAGGCCTATTCGTAAAATATTTAAAACATGATCAACAAGTATACATTTTTTTTTTCATCGTATTCCAATCACGCAAAAGGATCTTGCACCATGTATTTATCCTTATTTTATCAACCTAGTTTTGTACGTTGAAGGATTGCCGAACAATCATTTGTTTTAGTTTTTAGGGACTTGTGTTTCGCATAGAAGAATGTTGGTTGTTTGAATAAAAGTCGTCGAGATCGGAATAAGTTAAGAGAAAGTTTACTGTAAGCGTCTGTATTTATAATGTATAGAACGGCGCAGAACATGTCGCTGTCTCGCTTCCGCTGGACACATGTTTATTGTTGGACGTGCTATATACATTTCGTACTACGGTCTGCAGGAGAGGCAAGAGATATATCGGTGTCTCGCTCTTCGCTAATAGTGAGTTCAATGACCGCGCGGGCGACCTTCGCTCGGCGCCGCCTCGCACTCGCCACTCGCGAGTTCAATGACCGCACGGGCAAAGGTCGCCTCAATGGGTTCAGTGACCGCACGCACGGTCGCTACATGTTATTGATGGATCAGATATAACGTATTGACGGATCAGATATTGATATTGACGGATCAGATATAACGTATTGACGGATCAGATATTGATATTGACGGATCAGATATAACGTATTGACGGATCAGATATAACGTATTGACGGATCAGATATTAATCTCACATTTATTATTGCTCTGCTGTTAAACATTTTAAATCAGAATATAAAAACAATTCATAAATAATTTCAATATCTATATGAATTAAATGCATAGAGAAATTACATAAAATACAAAATTCAGTAATAATATACACAACACTAAAGATATTTGCAGGTCAGTGTAAGTCATTAATAGTTTTAAATGACTAATTAAATATTGTAATAAGATAGCACAACACTGTCATTAATACCCAGTTCGTTAACAACGCCTTAAGTTCACATTCATCCCATATCATATCATTTCGTATTCTGTCCCATCTCATATCATTTCATTTCGTAATTCACGCATTTCAACAGCATTTATTCTGTTCCTCTTAGTTTTTTCTATGCCCCCGTGTTTCTCCCATAAATCAAAATTGCCACCAAAATACTATTACATCTTAGCAAATTTTGTTACTGTTCAATTCAAGTGTATAAGTTTTAGTGCCTGGCTGACTTTGTTTCCTATCGCTACATGTCCTTCGATATTTGCTGAACTCTTACATTGCCAGATAAATTCTATCTAAAAAGCAGAATTTTTTTAACTTGTTCCAATCTTTAATTATTCACCCATATATCGCATTTACATTTCCCTTGAAACCGATAGGGTAATACCGTTATGACATATTAAGTAGAATAAACAGTATTGAACTAAACAATTTACAAATTTATAGGTAATATCACAGATAACAGATAATACAATTAATCTAAGTTTTGTTGAAGGTCTAAGCCAGGGGTATCCAACTCGTGGACCGCAGGCCACGTGTGGCCTAATTTCAGATTTTGTGTAAAGGAAAATTTCACAATTTTCTTAAACCCATTTGATGTGAACGTCGAACTTGCACCTCCAAATTTACAAATGGAGCTTATAGACTTGCAATCAAGCATTGAGATGAAAGCCATGTTCGAAGGTAATAAAATACACGAATTTTATCAGAAATATATCTTTGAAGATAAATTTTCAAAATTAAGGCAACTTGCAATGTGCATTATAACGTTTGGTACCACATATCGCTCCGAATCGTTTTTTTTTTTCAATTAAAAATTATTTATTTATTTATTTTTTCAAAGCAGACTACGCCCAATTTGAAAAATACAAGACATTAAAAAAGAAGAAAAATTACATAGAAAAAAATTGAAAAATTGTATAAAATAAAAAATAATGCATATGCATACATACGAGTATACAGACAAACATATGATACACATATATTCACAGTCACTTAAGTATGTTGATGAGCGCTTTCTAACGCGCTCAATCTTAGAAGAAAATTTACTTTTGCTTTTGGTAATGTGATATGAAATTTATGTCAATATCCGAAGCAGTCCCGTTCAGAAGAGTTAAGGCTCTTCCAACAGACATAGCGGCTGGAAGACCCGTTCTTGCGTATGTTATTGAGAACAGTTCTTGCCGGCGCAGTCTAGTGTCGAATTTAATTATAAAATAGAAGTGTCGAAACAGGTTGACTTATGAAAACTTGACCAATTAAATGAACTTACTAATAAAATATTTCGATTTTTTTAAAATAAAAAGAAGTCATATTATTATTCAGTGATAACATATTTATATGTGTGCCCCATCAAAGACTTGCAATGTTTTATTTGGTCCACTTAATAATTTCAGTTGGACACCTCTGGTTTAAGACATAGTTTCTATAAATAATTTCTATTGGTGAAAACGAGACAACCACACAGAACTTGGATTTCAACAAATTTAATATTAAGTAAGTTCAGAAAGATCAAACAAAATTTAATACATCTGCGGTTTACGTTAAGTTCTAAGTAATATTCTAAAAAAAAGGATCTATTATATTATTCAAACCAATTAAAAAAAAAAACATATTGGGTACTTCTTAAAAACATCATTAGTATTTAAGAAATTTTTCTTTCTCAATAATTGCAAATATTTTCTTTATTGTTTTATTGCTGAGAAATCTGTATTAACCAAGAAAAATAGTTTGTGCATTTAAATATAACAATTATATCTGCTGCTAGGATATAGGAGAAAACCCTAACACACGGTGTAAAAAATGAAGAGCGGTGAAATGGAAAAGTTAAATTTTCTCTTTTATATACATATTAACCTTCAAAATAAATCGATAAGATAACTTCACTAAACACAATTTGTCAATCGAAATTTCTTTGAAGCATAAAATACCTAAAAAGGACTTTAAGGTCAACACTTTTGATAGATGCTATATGGTAATGAAAGGGTTGATTTCAGGACACATATAAGGGAGTTGGTTTGTGTTTCGTTAGCTATGTAGAAATTAATAAATCAGTGAATTATGTTTTGATGAGAAGCGAGAGAACATTAAAAGGATGGAAGTAATATACAAAAAAAATAATAGGTATGATAGTTATTTCTAAATCTTCGGCATCCGGTGGTTCAAGTTTTGGGCGTAAATTTTGACACCCAAAACTTGAAACAAAATTTAAATAATACTTTACTAATTTTTATATGAAAATTAATTAGATAAATCGTTGAACGTTTTGTATATTTTAAGTAAGTGAGCTGTTTCACACTAGCAAACTAACCAGCTACAACGCTATACTGAATCCGAAGGCACACCGAAGGGAGACGATCGGACCACGGCGGCATGTTTTTTTTCACTCTAATTGAAATAATAGATATAACCAAAGTCCCAGATGTCTTTATACTCCCGAATACTAGGCGGAAACAATGCTTGTGTCATTCAAGGGGAGTAGCAAAGTCACAGATGTCCTTATACCCCCGAATACTAGGCGGAAACAACGCTTGTGTTATTCAAGGGGAGTAGCAAAATCACAGATGTCCTTACACCCCCGAATACTAGGCGGAAATAATGCCTGTGTCATTCAAGGGGAGTGGCAAAATCACAAATGTCCTTATACCCCTGAATACTAGGCGGAAACAATGCCTGTGTCATTCCAGGGGAGTGGCAAAGTCACATATGTCCTAACACCCCCAAATACTAGGCGGAAACAACGCTTGTGTCATTCAAGGGGAGTAACAAAATCACAGATGTCGTTATACCCCCGAATACTAGGCAGAAACAACGCCTGTGTCATTGAAGGGGAGTAGCAAAGTCACAGATATCCTTATACCCCCGAACGCTAGACGGAAACAATGCCTGTGTCATTCAAGGGGAGTAGCAAAATCACAGATGTCCTTATTCCCCCGAATACTAGGCGAAAACAACGCCTGTGATATTCAAGGGGAGTGGCAAAATCACAGATGTCCTTATACCCCTGAATACTAGGCGGAAACAATGCCTGTGTCATTCCAGGGGAGTGGCAAAGTCACATATGTCCTTATACCCCCGAATACTAGGCGGAAACAACGCTTGTGTCATTCAAGGGGAGTAGCAAAATCACAGATGTCCTTATTCCCCCGAATACTAGGCAGAAACAACGCCTGTGTCATTGAAGGGGAGTAGCAAAGTCACAGATATCCTTATACCCCCGAACGCTAGACGGAAACAATGCCTGTGTCATTCAAGGGGAGTAGCAAAGTCACAGATGTCCTTATACCCCCGAATACTAGGCGAAACAACGCCTGTGTAATTCAAGGGGAGTAGCAAAATCACATATGTCCTTATACTCCCGACTACTAGGCGGAAACAACGCCTGTGTTATTCAAGTGGGGTAGCAAAGTCACAGATGTCCTTATACTCCCGAATACTAGGCGGAAACAATACCTGTGTCATTCAAGGGAATTAGCAAAGCGCGGGGTTTGAACCGACCAACTACTCCACGAAAGTCCAGTGCGTTACCGCTTGGTCATGCACATATATAAATTAATTAAAATATAAATTAATATTAATACAGATAAATTGTCCTTATACCCCTGAATACTAGGCGGAAACAATGCCTGTGTCATTCCAGGGGAGTGGCAAAGTCACATATGTCCTTATACCCCCGAATACTAGGCGGAAACAACGCTTGTGTCATTCAAGGGGAGTAGCAAAATCACAGATGTCCTTATTCCCCCGAATACTAGGCAGAAACAACGCCTGTGTCATTGAAGGGGAGTAGCAAAGTCACAGATATCCTTATACCCCCGAACGCTAGACGGAAACAATGCCTGTGTCATTCAAGGGGAGTAGCAAAGTCACAGATGTCCTTATACCCCCGAATACTAGGCGAAAAAAACGCCTGTGTAATTCAAGGGGAGTAGCAAAATCACATATGTCCTTATACTCCCGACTACTAGGCGGAAACAACGCCTGTGTTATTCAAGTGGGGTAGCAAAGTCACAGATATCCTTATACTCCCGAATACTAGGCGGAAACAATACCTGTGTCATTCAAGGGAATTAGCAAAATCACAGATGTCCTTACACCCCCGAATACTAGGCGGAAATAATGCCTGTGTCATTCAAGTGGAGTGGCAAAATCACAGATGTTCTTATACCCCCGAATACTAGGCAGAAACAACGCCTGTGTCATTGAAGGGGAGTAGCAAAGTCACAGATATCCTTATACCCCCGAACGCTAGACAAAAACAATGCCTGTGTCATTCAAGGGGAGTAGCAAAGTCACAGATGTCCTTATACCCCCGAATACTAGGCAGAAACAACGCCTGTGTCATTGAAGGGGAGTAGCAAAGTCACAGATATCCTTATACCCCTGAACGCTAGACGGAAACAATGCCTGTGTCATTCAAGGGGAGTAGCAAAGTCACAGATGTCCTTATACCCCCGAATACTAGGCGAAACAACGCCTGTGTAATTCAAGGGGAGTAGCAAAATCACATATGTCCTTATACTCCCGACTACTAGGCGGAAACAACGCCTGTGTTATTCAAGTGGGGTAGCAAAGTCACAGATGTCCTTATACTCCCGAATACTAGGCGGAAACAATACCTGTGTCATTCAAGGGAATTAGCAAAGCGCGGGGTTTGAACCGACCAACTACTCCACGAAAGTCCAGTGCGTTACCGCTTGGTCATGCACATATATAAATTAATTAAAATATAAATTAATATTAATACAGATAAATTGTAATTCTTTACATTAATAATAATACTATAATGTCAATGTTTATAGTAATTAGGTTAATTGTTTTTACGTCGTTAGTCATTTCCCTTAATTTTTCACATTCTGTGTCGCCACTGGAGGAATCCCTTTGAGCAGTTCCATTTTTCGTCACTATGTGACTTCGCGCTCAAAAAATAAATAAGGAAGATTTCAATCTTCTAGTGTAGATCGCACTGGATGAGGACTTGTTTTATCCCCCAAAACAGTGTGGGTGAAGGCAGAATCGAACTGAACTGACAACTGTCATTTTTTTTTGTAGCGTCGCGTCGCGTCGTTTAGAAAACAGACTCTATTTTAAACAAATCACGTTTTGCAGCTACAGTAGCGCCCAAACAAATTATTATAGGAATATATTAAATTATATTTCATGATGTGTTTTTCTCTCTAAATACGATCAAATTACGGAAAGGAAAAATAACGAAAGTCTCAACCCTATATATGTATTTTCATTATAAATCTTGGACAAACTTTTTTGTCTAGCAATACGCTTGACTTGCGCACGGAGATTTCTGGTTTGATTCCCGGTGATACCATTAAAATTGAGTACTAATCTGGTGAACGAGTTCATCTGGTAATAATATTGACACGTTCTGAGTACATTTAAGTTGGTGCTTTATTTTTTTCCAAAACGCGCAATTATGAAACACAAATTGCGTACCTACTCCACTGGTTCTAAGCCCGACCGAACATTTACTGGGGTCGAGTACAGTATTATTTCCTGGCCTCCATCATAAATAAGGCCGAATCTCCTATGTAGATATATACGTACATTGAAGAGTACTTTACAAAAAAAAAATATGACGGTTTGAACACATTTTCTTCTTCTTAAACTGTCTATAGACTCAAGAGTCTGGAACTGCAGGCTTGTCCTCCTGTGATGCTGAACTCCAGCTATCTCTCCATCGTTTCGAGGGTCTGCCTGGTGAACGCCGTCCATCCGGCACCCCATGCAGAGCTATGTATGGAATTCTTGTAGAATTCAATCTCTGTACATGTTGGTACCAGCATCGTCGACGCTGTCGTCCCCATCTGACTACATCTTGGACCTCACAGACTTCTCGGTTTGTGGTGTTCCTTACACAATCACGCAAAGTCTTCCCAGCAATAGCGCGTAGGGTTTTCATTTCCGTTGTCCTTAGCATACTTTTTGTCCTGACAGTATCCGCCCTCGCTTCGATGCCATATGTGAGGCTAGATCGCACACAGGTCTTATAAATGCGGCCCTTGCTATCCGTTCTCATATCTTTATTCCTCCATATGACATCTCTCAGGCAGCCAACCACAACTGCAGCTTTATCTACCTGAGGCCTTACTTCTCTGTGGAAGTCATGAGAGCTGAACAGTTCACTGCCAAGATATCTAAACTGGGTTGCTTGTTCAATTGGCTCGTCACGTACTGAAATTTTGCACTCTAGTGGGTCTTTGGAGAATGTCAAACACTTGGTTTTTGCTACGGAAATTGACCTCAAATTCCACTCCTTTGCTTAGCAACGTCTTTCGGACATAGTTTTTTTTTAAGATTCAGTGAGAGCTTTTTATTAAAGAAATTACACACATAAAGACAAATATTAAATTCGACCCATTCGCAACACTTAAAATAAATAATTTAATCTTCTTTCATATTCTGATTTGACTTATTAAATTGATATTTCATGTTACTTAAGAAATGTTAAGGAAAGTTAATGACACCAAATTTTAATATCTTTTAACTAACTGTAGAGACTGTTAGAGGCTGTTTAGTATCTGACTATTTTAAGATAAAATTAGCAGTAACCGTAATTTTCTTATACTTTGAGAAATGAAATCTTCCTTCCGGTTTTCCGGCTTAAGATGAGCGCCTAGCTGCTAATTAAATATTTCATCAAAACGGTTAATGAACTTTCTAAGTTGATTTTGACAGTAAATCTCCTTATTTTATGTCTTTTTCTGAGAAAAAATATGTTAAGGCTTTCAGGTGTTTAAAATCTAGCGATTTAAACAAAAAAAAACAAACACCTCGACTTAGTTGGCAACATATTGTTATATCTTATTGAATTACACTTCCATTGTATTTTACTTTATTGTATTACAATTCAATTGTATACAGTATACTATCACACGGCAATAAGGTCGCCAAATTATAATTTGGCAAACTTATTGCCGTGTGGCAATCGCATATGTTCCAGCCAAAAATAAACTTTAAGTGAAGACCAGACTAAAATTTTTTATTAAAAAATCTAGATTCTGATGGGTTGGATCACATGCGTCATGCAAAGAAGGCTACCAAGGAGTTCGATTTCCATTGTAGAGTAGGTAACATGCTTAATACAATGTTTTTAAGTCTGAGGAATCATCAGAAATTAAACCTGTAACTTTTGGGTATTACGTAAGCATGTTAAACACAAGGTAACAGCAACGACAGAAGGATGTTAATAAATTGGTCTGTAATTTTGTTAATAAAAGCTGTAATATATCCACTTTTTACCAAGTCGACGATATATATAAAATTGTTTTAATGTTATATACAATAAAATCTAAGTAAGTAAGTCTAAAAATAAGTAAGTAGTATGAACCGGCTGGAAGCATTCGAAATGTCTATGCACCGTAGAATGCTACGGATACCCTGGACGGATATGGTCAGCAACACAAGAGTTCTTCAAAAAGACAAAATTGATAAAGAGTTGCTGACTAATAGGTACTAAAATCCGAAAGGTGTCCTACTTGGGTCATGTACTTAGAGGAGCAAAGGACAAATTACTGCACCTGATCATCCAAGGCAAAATAGAAGGTCCAAGAGGCGATGGCAGGAGGCAAATCTCCTGGTTCCGCAATATACGTGATTGGACTGGCATAAGGGGCGTTGGAGATCTTTTTCGGGCTGCCGGAGACAAAGATATCTACTCTCAAGTGATATGCAACGTTGGGAGGACCTGAAATGACACTGAGAAGAAGAAGAAGTAAAATCTGGCGGGTGTATTCCCATGTGGCAATATCTTTAAATTAACCAAAAACATGTTTAAGAGGCTATGAGGGAAAATCCTTTTTTTAAATAAATTGGGTTCTACGAGAATCAAACCTGTAACATTTCGGGCAGGAATACAGGCATCGTACCAACAAGGTCACGGAGGTCTATGTATTATCGATTTTAAAGCATACATTTCAAAATTCTATTGAAATAAGATTATTTGGACAATTTATACAGACAACTTTAGAATCAGCGCCAAGCGTTTAGGCATTCATTGAAAGGCCTCGTTAGCGGTAGTTTGTCATTTCTCTTGTCATTTAACCGTCCCGAGCATTTCTTCCTCTTCTTCTGATCTCCTGACCTCCCTATCCTTGTCCCTTTTCCGTTTTTCCGTCACTTCCTGAATAGCCGTCATTAGTCCTGACATAAACAACACCTCTGGTTTGTTTTTTACGTATCCCTTAATGAGAACTTGAAACGATTTGATTTACGACTCTTTAAATGATGTGTCAAAACGAGCAATTTATTCAAATGGAAAGGGAATTTAAATTTACCGGGTAAATAATTTGTTTCAACGTAATTAATAAAATCTCTATTGACACCTGTTTTCCCGCTTGGGAAATGCGGGTTCGATTCCAGTTGAACACATTTACTACACTTCACCTAAAGCCTAACGAGTATATCGGAAGATCTAATAACCCAAAAAGGTTTTTTTGTACATCATTTTCACTTTGTAAGTTTTCTGTGGTGTTTTTTTTTGTTTTTATCCACTTTGCACGCATTTCTCCTTTTACACAAAGAGGGTCTGCTTCTAGCGTTAACTTCTTCGTTAGGAAGAATATCATCCAAATTTTTTTTCATACTGCTAGGCGTTACCGAGAATATATCAACAGTGTTATTTAGTTGGTTCAATATCTCTATACCACGCGTGAACTGAGTGTTTAGCCATGATATTCGTTCTGTAAGTTGGTATGTAGAACATAGGGTGACCTTTCTAAATGTATTTTACTAAATGAGTCATTCACAAGCCAAGTGAACCAAGTCTTTTCTGGTTAGTTTTGAGTAAACTAGGTTCAAACATATTTTACTGATTCTAATTATGTAAGGGTATGATCGCAATTCTAAAAAGTGTTATATTGAGTACATTTATTTCACGTACTTTGTACAGAATCATTTTCTGCTAAAAGCTAAAGCTTTTCGCACACCTTTCATGCAGTGATCTTAATCTCAAAGATTTGTGAAAATGATAAATAATATAATATGAAGTATCGGAACCAATAAATTAATTTCAATAATAGTTAGTGAGATTCCCGTTAGAGTGCTATAGAGGGAAATTTTCTTTATAAACAGCGCTTTAATAATTTGTCATCTTATTATTTTTGTTGAAACCCAGATTTTAATTAAAAAAAAACCCTGTCTTGTTTCATGATCAAAGAAAATAAAACTTTTGAACAATTTAGACATTTCTGGCTCCATTTCATGATGTATAATAAAACAATATTTTTATGAAACATAACGATGAACAAATTTTTTTCCAATTAGAAACTCAATACTTTTTTAGAATAGTGAAAACCAAAATTTTAAAAATTAAATTCGCTTGAAAAAGGAATATTTTCATGTATGAATAATATTTTGTCCAATCACAATCAGAATACGAAATAAACTTTTTACTGTAGTTAATCATTATTGTAAAATTGATTTATTCGCTAAAAACGGGAATATATTCATTAAGCATTTTATGTATTATATAATAAATGTATATATTATTATACATCAAACATAGATATTTGCTATCACGTATTTTCCAAATGGAGAAAAAAGAAGGGTTTATTCCAAACCAAATCGTTACATTCCATGATTTCTTTATTCCACAAGGTTGATTTTCTAGTTTACCAGCGTCAAAACAAAATAATGATGCAATCAGCCTACCCATAGCTTTGATAAAAAAGTTTTCCTCTACAATATTATTTGGCGATTTCAGAGGCAATTGTTCAATCGAATATCTGTATTGGATAAGTTTTCTTTCCCCCTTACGAACCCCCAACAAGGAGATGACTCCACCTCCTTCATATCTAAACTCATTCCACCCCTCTAGTCCTTAGATCCCGTTAGACTCTACTTAGAATTTAACCCTTCGATAAATTTAGCCAATTTCTCCAATTGAATCCCGAATCTGAGTCGAGCACTCGGCTATTTATCAAACCAACAAGCAAATGGGACACACACGTGGATATTGGGTGGTGTGTTTTCTTTTGGTACTAACAGCAAATATGAAATATTACTCACATTTTTTTCGCCATATGAAATTTCCATTAAAGTTATGTTTTAGCCTAACGAGAAATTCGCGTCGTGCTTTGGCAAAAAAACGAATGAGAATTGCAAAATGAGGGTTAACTCTATTTTTTTTTATGTTTGTTACGTAATATGCGAATGCTGGCGTAGTGATCACGTTGGCGTTTTTTTTTTTTCAAGTTTCAGTTTATATTCGATTATTCTAATTTGAATATTTTACTCTTAGCAAAGCCTTCAATTATTTCGATAGTGTCCACCTTTTTTTCTCATCCTAGTCTAGCCCCAGTCTCCCGTTAACCAATTATTCCACTGAATTATTTCAGAACTACTTCTGTCATAGACCATTACTGGTCTTCTTCGTTATAAGCTGGCTTAGAAAAATAACTTTATTTTATGAAATTAGTGTGATATAAAAAAAATTATATTTCATGGCATTAATCTAATACACGAAGAAGTCAGTGTTTTATGATAAAAGTGCTACATGTGAAAAATACACTTTTTTATGATATAACTGTAACTCGTATGTATGAAACAGATATTATTTATGGTTAAGACAATAACATTGTGGAGGTTTAAAAACATTGTAATTTGTTTTATTAAACACTGTTTATTCCACTTTTTGTAACGGTATAACCCTACCGGTTTCAAGAGTTTCACCTCATCATCAGGATTTAGCGTGATGCTTAATTTGAAACGTCGTGATGATCTTGATTTGTTTGTATTTAAAATAAAATAAAAAATTCAGGAATGCAATAAAAGTGAGAGTGAATAATCGATAAATAGTAAACAGCGATGAATGGTCAAGTGAATAATAACAAGTCAAATGATTAACAATAAGTGCTCTTTATTCAACGATAAGTAGGTATATATAGATTTTCAGAACGGGGCGCGTGAATGCGTCAGACGTATATCCCCATCTCACTCCTGTGCATGACAAGGCGTATGCAGACGTTGCGAACAGTGTAGTGGGTAGGATATTTTATTTGTCAAAACGGCGAGACAACGCGATGTGTTCTCTTTCTACCTTGGAATGCGATGTAAATTATATTTGCGAGTACACATTGTTGACTTTTCTAGTATGTGACAATTGTAGATGTCCAGAGGTTGATTCATCGGTCGTTGACCCTGTATGTTTGACAATTTATTGAGGGACGTAGGAATTCCCTACAAGGAAATTACAAACAAGGCTGAATTATGTTCGAACTAGTACCGAGATACACGCTTCTAACGGTAAACATTCGACAGAACAGAAATTTCTAGGGCCTCTTATCTGTCCAATTTATTTCCGTTACTACTAATATGCCAGAATTTGGCATCATGGATTGAAAATTCTAAGTCAGTGCATCGAGGTAAATATCTGGCTAACACATATATCCCAAGAATCTCTCCGGTGCTCGCCGAGGGCATCCCATGCCTCCCTCAACCCTCAGTCCCCAACCCGAATGTTTACCGTTAGAAGCGTGTATCTCGGTACCAGTTCGAACATAATTCAGTATTGTTTGTGCTCTCCTGATGATGAGGTGAAAGTCTAGAAACAGGTAGGGTTATACGGTTACAAAAACTGGAATAAACAGTGTTTGATAAAACAAATAAGTGTTTTATAGGTATATGAAAAATGTTATTTTTATATTAATTGTGTGATGTATAGAAAAGGTAATCTATGATATTAGAAAGGCTGTGTAGTCTCATTTCAGTAAGCCTTTTAAGGCAAATCGTAAGCTAGTTACGCATTAAGGCAAAGTCATTTCAGTTTTCAGGACAGGAGGGTTTTTGTCTAAATTCTGCCTTAATGACACAATTTGATTTTGTTGTCCATAAATTGACTACAAACAAGCAAGTTCACATCTAGGAACAATCTCTCGAGGTGGAGAAGATTGAGAGATGGGTCATTAGTAACGTGTAAGTTTCAATATGTAGTAGTCCATGCTTCACTTGACGCATTTATCAAGCTTTCCGATGCCTCCGACCATAGACCAACAAGTAACAGTGTATGTGGATAGATCCATGTCAGCATCTAAACGTAATTTCACTTCTAGACTCTTCCCTTTTTTTGAAAGAAACTCGATAACCGCGATATATTCTTTTTTTTATTATTTTAGAATATAACGAAACAATACATGTATCAATTCTAGTTAATATGCTCCTGAGGGCAGGTGTATTTTAACTGTAACATTGCTTGACAATGCATTTGGTGTGGCTGACATGATATCTGTCCACTCATGTTTTTCCTGTTCAGGTCTGAAACATTTGAACCTTTGTAGTATATAAAGTTACTTTGCATAGTATTACACTTTCTTTGTACACAGTACAACCTGATGGGCTTATAGTTATCTGGTTATCATTAGAGAGTGAAAGATATCTTCGATTGGGTGTCATTTTTTTTGTTTGCTCAGGGGTAATTTAGTTAACCTACCCGTACTGAATAGTCTTGGTTTGTATGTTCCGGATAATTATTTGAGACAACGCTCCCATAGATTGTTGTATCAACCTATAAGTTGAACTAACCTGTAGATCAATCACACTGTTTAGCCGTGTGTGTCCTCATATAGACGTATTTCATGTATCACTCAGCTCCTTCAGGAAAAATCTCTTGAATTTAGTGTAGTACTTGAAATAATTTAATATTTTTATACTATCTTACATGCTACATTTTGTCATATTATTTTAGTGTAAGATATACATTTTTACAATAGCTTTTGCAAATCTTAAAATGTTGAACTGTTTTGTACATATTTTTTGTTGTACTTGTTATATTTGGTCCTTGTACGAGTTAGGATAATGTGCAAAGGATCTGAAAAAAATAATATTAAATGGAGTTTTAATGGAGTTATATCTTCCAAAATAGATTTTTTGAAAACAGGTGTCTCAGAAGGATATTAGGAATCAGGTGGTATGACCACATAACAAACGACGCTGTACTCCGGCGCACCCGGGAGAGGTCTGTCGTCTCTGTAATTCGGGAGAGGCTCGTATGTTCTAAGACTGCCCGATTATAGTCGGCCGAGGAGAGCGCTGTTTTTCTGTCGATTGGGATCCCGACGGCCTGGAAGACCCTCTCTCACGGTGTACCGTTTTTGTGACAAGGAAGTCAGAGCGTTAGGAATGTCGTGGACAGAGATTACCAACACCGCCCAAAACCGCTCTAAATGGAGAAGACTGGTGGCCTCCCTATTCTCCCTTGTGTAGATTTAAAAGAAGGGTGACTTGAATCTCTTCCAGCCAACATAAAAGAAGTTCTAGAAGACTTAAGTAGAAACCAAAATGAAATCCTTTAAAAAAATATGGATACTTACAGTAATCGAATCCGTAATGCACGGGCTAGAAGAGAGGCATCTGACCAACTATGCCACAGAGATCAACAATAGCATTATGTCACGAAGTTCGACAATAGCTTTGAGACAAAAAGAAAGAAAATCTTTGTTGTTTCATTAATGGTTTGAATTAATATCATGATGTTGCTCAAAAATTCTTTATTTTTACTATCGACGTGATTTTAAATGGTTAAACATTAATTCAATGTTTGTTTAGACATGACATCATGAAATATACATAATTTGCGAGAAAAAGCAACTGGTTATTGAATTTGGACACACAATTTTAATGGATCTGGGTTTATTGCCTTTCATTTGTCGTGTCCCCAATAAACTAAGCTTTTGCCTATATCTCACTGAGGACATAAAAAGTATTGTATTTTGCTTAGTGTTTTGTTAAAATTAAAAATGGATAAAAAGTAAGTGTGTGTCTAAAAAAATCAGTAAAGCGAATATAAGAACTAAATAAATTAGTTTATATAAAAAAATGTATTTCATAAAAACGTTTTTAATGATGATATTTTAAATATTTTTAGAGTATTTACAAACTTCTGCTGCTGAGGACCAAAAAATGTCAAATAAAATTTATATATACTTTAATACAGCTTGTTGGTTAGAAAAATTGGCTCTACAACAATTAACCTGCTAGACGCATCATATTTAACCATCTACACAAAAGAAAGAAAGTAAAAAAAAACGTTAATTTAACGTCTTATTGTTTTCATAATTCTTAGAAAGGTTATTTAACAAGGTGTTTTCCTTTTTTAATAGAACCATCTTACAAATTTTCCTTAATTTATAATATGTTTTTCTCCATATTTTTTTCCAATATATAAGATTAATCTATTCCAAGGATAATTAAATCTGTAAAATAAAAAAAAGTTTTGTTTTGTCCATTGTGCGATCCACTCAAGTGGATAAGAAAGCACTCGCTAATTAATAGGCCCCCTAATTAGAGCAGGGCCTTGTCCTGGCCCCAGGGGAGCTTCTTTAATTGTTGGAGTTGGTCCTGCTGGAGTAATCCCCTGTATAAACAGAATCAAGTCTGAGCCCCCGCGTGTATCCTGAAGCGGTGTGTTCCAATGGATAGTTTCTACAGTGCACTCAGGCTTCAAATCTTAGGGGATGAATTTTCATGTGATTATTTTATAAATTGAATGATTTTTTGAATGTATGATATACCCATTTCCAGTGACAAGTCTCTGATTTTTTTCATAACGTTTCTGAAATGTCATAAAACTTTTGTGTTTTAAAACTGTGCTTGGGTATAAAATATTCACGAGGTTAACTTCTTACAGCTCCTAAAAACTAATATTTTATCAATTTTTCAAAAAAATAATTCGCATTAAATACAATAATAACACCCCAATACATCACTTACAGCAAAAAGTTATAAATATAAAATCGTTAAGTTGAAATAGTGTTCTTGCACATAAAATGTCGACGAAAATAGAATATTGTAAGGAAAAAAATATTTTATTTCATCAAAATGTGCAATATTCTCATTGAGGGTTTTTCGCTAACGTGAAACTTAACTTTAAACCCCTAACTTATAAAATTCAGTCTTTAGAGTATATAAACAGTTTAAATGTTTTAACTACATACATCTTGATTTTAAAACGTTTTATTTTGAAGAAACGGATTGAAATGTCTAAAAATCAATTGGTGACAAGTCGGATGAGTATGGAGGATGCGGTAAAATTTCATAAATCAGTTCTGTTAATAACTGTATTATGATTAAAGAGGTATGCGGGCAGGTGAGTCTATCATAAAATATTGGCATATCTCTGTCGATCAGCCTAAATTGTTGGCATTTAAATTTTTAATACAATACATTACTTAATTTTTTAACAGCTAGTTGCAGCAGCATTTTTGACAGCTAGTCACGGACGTAGTTTAGAGAGCAGCTGCCTTAAAATGAAGCTGGGCAGGACATATTACCAGATGCTCTGACTCTCGATGGACGAAAAAAAGGTTCTGGGATGGCAGCCTACAACGGGCATGAGAGGTGTGGAGAGACCACAGGCTAGATGGTCGGACGATATAAGACGGGCCGCGGGGATGAAGTGGTTGCAGTGTGCCCGAGATAGGGAGTTGTGGAAGACCGAAGGGGAGGGCTGTATCCAGGAATGGATCCAGAACGGTTGAAGAAGAAGTTGCAGCAGTCATAGATCGTTCCTGTGGCAAAAACGAATAGTGCATGATTTTCTTTCACTTCACAGTTGCCATAAAGTTGATGCAACGATGGCTTCGGGAAACATCTTTGTGCTTCATCAGAGTTTTTCCAGATCGTATACTATCATCATATAGTGTCCATTTTTCATCACGTGTGAATTGTACGACAATCTTATGGATAAAGAAGAGGAAAAGGATGTTTGTCGAGTCTAGTGTTCTGCCAATCAACAGAGAAATAACGCGATGGTATGCATTTACTCAAAATCAACGATTTTATGATGGTTGTCTCTAAAAGTTCTTGAAAAATAAGGGTTTGCTATTCCTCGTGTTGGCCCTGAGTTTAGATGACTGTCTGCCTCTTGAATCTACTGTCCGGAGCTAGATTAGCGGTCACTCGGAGAGATTAGAGCCCGACTCTCTTGATACTTTTATTCAATATTATACACTAAGTCGATTAAATATTTACCCATTGGATCATAAAATTGATTGGATTAATTATTTTTAATTGTGTTTTTTTTATACCACTAACATGCATTGTTGATCTATGTGGCTAAGTTAGAAAGACATTTTTAGATTCAGGGTTGTGTATATGATTCTCATAACTGTCTAATTTTGTTAATGAAAGTATTAATTTGGTTTTCATTTCGCGTCTCTTTTCTGATTAGATAAAAAAGATTGCCCTATTGCAATTAATGTATTATGTCCTACAGTATACAAATGAAGAGCGATACCATTTAATATAACATACATAAATGCCACCACACCATATTTCTCTCAGGGCACATAGAGATAAACCAAAAATTATAAAAATGTCAAACATTTAACTAATGGAAAACACACGTGGCGTAATTGATAGGACACGTGTCTTACAGCCCTGAAGTCGTGGGCTCAATTCCCGTTAGTATTTAGCTTTTTTTTAAAGCTATCAGTCAAGTTTTTACACATTTCTTTAATAACTTTCTAGTTTGTTTGAATACAGAGGGCCATCGTATAATCCACCAGCTCGTATAATATAATATATATGTTGTGACAATACAATACACATAACAATAATTGTGATTAGGGATGAATTTGACTTATGTCTTATGTATTAAGTAAGATGAAGAACTCAGATATGGTTAGCACATGTAGAACGAATGATTGAAGAAAAACTATACCTGAAGAATTGTAGCATGGTCCCTGTGACAGTTCACAAATTTGCTCCAATACAACCTTGTAACGACGTTCAGTAATTTTAATTATTTTATCAACTTTAATAACATATAAGCCTCGATCCTAATAAATAGCAAGTCATTTAGGTAAATACATTACATAAAACTTACAATAATGATAAATTAATACATCTTGTTACAAATTAGCAAAAATGTGGCAGTTTGTAAAAATCAAATAATATTTGGTGACGTTTGTCAAAAGTCACTGCGTTAGTTTACATTGGCTAGGGATAGGATATATGATATGATAATTGGATTTTCGATTTTTTTAAACCTAAAATTAAATGTTCGTAATTAGTATTAATTCATAGTGAATCTTAGCCTATTTAAAGATAAATGCAAATCATACAATGCATTTGAAAGTCAGTATTTTTAAATTTGGAATTAAAACGTCAGTTTAGAGAAAAACAAGTTTTCAATTTATAAAAAAACTATTCGATTTGTAAAATAAACGATTTAACCCCATCCCTTTGAGACATGACATTTCAGATATCACAGGAACCATCCTACATTTTCATAAGTATAACAAAACAAATAAACAGCGCAGATATAAGTTCAAGGCGTGGAAGACGACGTTCAAAGAAAATATGATTGGATCAATTGATTAATATTTTGAAAAAAAGGTCAGAAAAATTGTAGGGGTGGCATGAGAATATGTATGAATGTATTATAGATGAAAAATATATGTAACGATAGGAACGTGTGATATCTCTTTTGTCTGCTTACTCAGACAGGAAAACGGTGTGATGGTATGTACGAGTATTTAGGTGCATACGAAAAATTCTGAACCTCTCGAAAAAAAAAGACGAAGGGGAAATGAGAGACCCAAGAAGAATTGTGGAATATTTCCTGAGATCCTAGATAGGACAAAAAGAAGAAGAGATAGATAAGCAATATGGACGTTTTTGTAAAAAAAAAAAAAAAGAGCACAACAACTACATTAACGACTATTAGCCCTAGTTGGTAAGACTGATGTCGTTCGTTAAGATTCCTCTTTGAACCCAAATTATTTTTTATGAAGTGTCTCTGTATTTTAAAAAATGTCCCGGATCTTATTTTCACATAGTGTATCATAAACATTTTTCTAGTTAATTGAAGTTGATTGCTACATATCAATAAAGCTACCAGGTTTAACTATATAAAACGAAAGTTTAACGTAACCTACATTATACTCATTTTAAGACAGTTGAGAAAACGTCCAGTAACTTTCTATGAACTGTATGATCATTATTTTTGTAGAGAGAATTTAAATCTATTTAACCCATTAAGCTGCCTGACATTTTATATAAACACGATTGATTTACGCCTTATTAACATTTCTTTTTACATATTTATATCCATATAAAAAAAATAAGCAAAGTAATTATTATCGATGAATGTGCGCTAAAAACTGTTGAACAAAGTAGAATGAAAAAGAGTAAGTTGAAATAGTTTAAACATATTGAACTGATAGGTGACGAAAAATTGAAAAAAAATAGAATGCAAGTATAAATGGGAGTCGTGGTACAGGATGACCGAGAAAATTATGGTTGAACCAAGTTAATGAAATTTTGAAAGAAGGAAATCTCAGGAATTAGAAAAAAAGAAACTCTGTGAGAGATGTATAAATTTGGAGAAGGCGAAGGCAGTATATCATGGTAGGAAAATTTTGTGATATGTTTTCTCTACTTTGCATAACAGGTAAAAGGCGTCATATGTATTAATATACATGTATCGCTCAAAGTCTTTTTTTTTTTAAGAAAATACAAAACTTTTCTAAAAAGTTTTCTTAGTTATCAATCTGAAACATTCAATCTTTAATTTTTATAGAGCTGTTTCCAACTATAATGATCACCTCATGAGTGTTTTCTAGCAAGCTCAACCTTATTTACTTACAAAGGATGCGCGGAGGACAAGTGACTTGTCAAATCTACCGAAAACTTTGCCTCAGGGAGGGCAGAAGATTGGTCCATCGAAAAAATCCCGCTACCAGACAAGTTCTATCGAAATATTTGGGTTTACTCTCAAAGAAGTATTCATAGCGTTCAATTGATATTTCAAATGCTTGAATTTTCGTGTATCTAATCAAAAGCTATTTTTTTTCATTTAAAAACAACTATACACATTGAGTGGGCATTAATTTGTATGTTCCTAATAGCTAACACAGATATTACAATAATAGCGGTGTTTCCTAATAAAAGAAAGAAAACTGTGTCCCTCACCCCAGTGACTTTGTTCTCTGAGAGAACTCGGAACACGGATACAGACAAAGCTAATGCATGGAGAAGTTTATCCCCATAACCCTGAGAGTTGAGTGGCGCACAAAAGGTCGAGGCTTATCTTGTGATATATTGGCGTAGGATTATCAGTCCAGGGACAAATATAGTACCGATTGTTAATTGTTTGTGCTGAAATTATGGGCTGGTAAACAGAGTAACATACTTGTGTATTGTTGGACAATACTTACCTTTAAACAGGGGTTCGCCAACTTTTTTAAAACATAAAATTAGTTATTCCCAGAGAAACATCGAAAAATTAACATATTCGAAGAAATGTAGGTGCTTCTATCAAATAAGATAAATGAGGAAAAACATTTTAATGTTGTGTGCATATGTCTGAAAACCACAATTTCGGGCAAACCATAAACCTGGACCTTCAGCAACCATAAAATCAACGCGGATGAGTAAAGTAAACCTAAAACACGAGAGGCTTTCTCCAACCCTTCCTTGGTCATCCAACCGGATGCATTTTTCAGTTTTCTAATTTTCATTAAGCTCAGTACCTTATTATTTTGAGCAGCCTTTGTTTCGACGGGGATCTCAACATTATATTCTTGACGCCCCTTTCCTGTTTGCGGTCTTGCCGTCTATCTCTCAAAAACCCTCATCCCAATGGTTTAAATTTGTCCTGTACCTGTTTTAGCATATTCCCACAACTTTAGATGAGTTTTCGAAATGTCTGCCAACAACCATGTTTTGACCTTTCTTCTCAAATTGAATTGGATTCATCTTTTGATACACATTATCTATTTCAAATGTCTCTTAAGTTCCTAATATGTCTAAATAAATAGACGTTTTATCATACACGACCGCGAAAACATTAAGTTGATTTTTAAATTATAAATAACTTTGTTGTTCCGTTAATTATATAAATCCCCGCTACATGTGTTTCTACCTCCTATCAAACGTTTCCCCTATTTTTTTCATTGTGTATGCGGCCCATCAACTTATATGTGCAAGAAAAAAAGAGGAAAGTGCGCAAATATGCATATTCATGCATAGATAAAACTAAATAGTCAACATAATGTACCACGAAATCATATATAACATTTCTAAATATGTAGGATATGTATAAAAAAATATTTTCGATGAAAGGAACACCATAAAATATCAAATAAAATATATAATTGCGCGAAACAAAATATGGTTAGAAGTTCCTTTCTTTGAGATGTGTGCGGAAGATCGAAACATGTGTATGGACATTTTTTAACAGATGTGCGGCCGCACACGCGCACATCTTAGAGGGAACGTTGCTCCTATCCCGAGACTTTCTTCAGGCGGAAGTCTAGTTTACGAGGCTTACGACAAATGACATGCAACATACCTACATCTACGAGTATATAATTTGGGAGTGATATGTGTTTGTGGATTTCTTGTTTTTTTTTCTTCAGACAACTACACCTTGCTTTACGGAAGAGATACGTTCCTGTAAAATTGTGCGTTAATCTACGTTTCATACATAAAATTATTTGGTTGTAAGTATATATTAAACGCGTATGACGTGTTTCATAAAGAAAAAAAACAATGAAATATTTTAGAAACGATAAAAGTGTATACTGAAATATGTAAAAGAGGGAAAACATACACTCGTACATATGTTTGTAGAGGGAAAACATATACATGTAAATGTAGACACATTTGGTTGATTTATTTAAGTATTGAGTTTGGATACCTCAATTCCGTATGAAAGGGTATCTTAAGTGGATATTTTATAGTTGAATTGTGTCTTGGAAAATGTTCGATACAAGCCCATAAAAAGTAACGTGATGTTTCCTCAATTGTATCAGATTAAGATAAACGTGAGTTTAGTTCTTGAGACTGATTAACTAAATATCTTTATCAATATTTAAGAAAAAAATAAAGAATCACAATTTATCTCGAAATATTTTTTGTTCTTAACTCGCATACATTTTCTATACTAGTCCCTATTTTCCTTGAAATTTATCCTTAATTTTATATTTTATTACTTTTTCTTGGACATTATTTTTTATTTATTTAGTTAAATACCTACGAGCGTGCTTTTGAAAAGAAAAATATGTTTTTGAAACAAAAAGCAGTTGATTAGAAGAAACTACTTCAAAGCAACAAATCCATCAGATGTATTAGCTTGAAAGTGTTTAATTAGTAAATAACTTCCAAATTTCTACAGCTTTAAATACACGTTCAAGTTCTATTAAAATTCAAAACTTTAACACTGGTGATCTTACACTTAGAAACAATGTTTCAACAATAGTTATAATAATAATCTTCAAAATGATTATATTGTAACCAGTGTGCAGTCATGGTGCAATGTAACACAAACCGCATTTTACAATGGAGACTTATATGCAACAAAAATTAAACAAGAGCAATTTGGGTTTATGCTATTTGATAAAACAACCTAAAAAATAACGTGCTCATTTATAACTAATCGTTCTGGAAGCCTAGGTGTTACAGACATCAACAGCAAGATGGAGAAGAGGCGATTTAGATGGTATGGGCACGTTGGACGCAGAGCACCCGATCACATTGTGAACCAGGCAATCTTCATGGATCTTCCTCGAATAACAACCAGAGGAAGACCAAAGAATTCATGAGTGGTGCAAAAAGATAACCTGATGCAGAGGCAAGGCCCGGGGGACGAATTCCGGGACAGAAGAGCATACAGCCTGAGGACGAGGAGAGCTGACCACAACAGTATTCGCAGACAGTGAGCTGGGATGGAGCCAGGGAGAAGAAGTTCTTCATCATTAAAAATACTACCAATAGAATTGTATGTAAAAATTGAACCTTCTAACAGTATTTGTATATCCTCATTAATCAATCAAGAATATTCGCTCTTTGGACACAAAATGGGTCGTTTACTCATTATTGCTACATTGAATGACCGACATTGAATGCACTTCATTATATGCATTGAACACCATTTTGACATACATTATCATTTGGGATAAAATGACAGATGAAGCATATTCACCTTCAACAGAAGGCAGCTTTCCATTATCTAAATATAAAAGCTTTACACGTATACGTCAACGCATAATATCATCATTAATCAATTAATTTACTCCCCGTTAGATGACAAAACAAAAACACAGACAGGTTTTCAATATAATTATGGCATAATATGCATATTTATTAATTCCGCACTCATGTCATTTTGACAGACGAGATGACAGTGATTATTTATTATCTATCATTTTTCGTGTATCGCGGTCTCTCGTTCAAATCATTGCTGACAACCTGACGGTTGTTATGCGAATTCTACGGTATTGGGATCGTATCGATAACTGATCGATCGGACAGATGACCACCCGTATATCTAATAAATATTGTTTATAGTTTCGGGATACACGTCCGACACGTTTCGTTTAGAGAAATGTAATTAAGGATAAAAAACAATTAAAAAAAAATGATTTTCTAACACATTATATTATAGCATAAATAATCTATATTTCATATTGAATATATATTTAAGTATTGAGATGTAAATGCATAAATGTTATTGAAATGTTCAATTTTTCTAAGTAGTAATACTAAAACACGTTCAAAATACTTACATCTGTCAAGTATTATCAATGTTGTGTAATGTTGGCTGTAGTGTCTGATACTTGCCAGTAGAAAAATTTAAAAAAACATTTATGAAAATGAGTTTTTTCTTTTTTTATGAAACATGTATAAAAGCTCTTAAAACAGCTATCAAATTAACGTCAATAAACAGATAATAATTATATTATTCAACATTAAGTTGAATAATCCAAATGTAAGACATGCGATTCCATTTGATTCAATAGAAACGATATTTTGATGTTTTTTTCGTGCTGACAATACAGTGTACACCACTATTTCGTCTAGTGTGATATAATTAAGGAAAAAATAAAAAACACGGATTAACGAAACTAAGGAACATTTTCCACAATATCATTTAAAACAAAAAAAAATGAAGTATATTTTAATTAATGATGTTAGATCTTATCGTACTTTTCTGTGAACCCAGATATTTCCTCGAAATCGGGAAGTATATTTTCTCGAGCGCCACTCTCATTAGTGGTAGACACAAAGGTCCAAGTTGCGTGTTGATTGCTTGTGTACCCTACGTTAAATCCGGATAATGGAAAAACTAATTTTCTTCTCATGGACTAAATATTTTTGATTAGGCTCGTTTCGTAATTAACCTGGTCTTAACAGTGAAGATAAATTAAATCCATGCTAACATTTTGCTTGTCAGTTCAACTCGTTTCATAAATTTCATCAATGTATTCATCTTCTTCGACTCTCACCTTGGAAAACCTTGGGCTACTAATGTTGAGATAACCCTCTTCAACGTTCATAATTCTGCCCAGTTTTAATATGAGTGGGTTGGAACCAGACTTGACTATCCCACAAAAATATAAAATTTGAGTTAGGCACATACGCTACATAACTGTGGAGTGAACTACAGATACTCTCAGCTCTTGAACAAAGTGTATGAAAATGCCACATCAACAACACAACTCCATGAGCCATCGGAAAAAGTACATATAAAAAGAGGTGTGCGACAGGGAGATACAATTTCTCCGAAACTCTTCACTCTGGTACTTGAAGACGTATTCAAAGCTCTTCAAGGAAGATAAAGGTATTCCGATAAATGGAAAACTTCTCAATAACTTGCGTTTTGCAGATGACATTGTCTTGTTTGCTAAAAACGAGGAAGAGTTGAACATAATGCTCAATCAAGTAAATGCAACCTGCGCTAAAAAAAAAGTAAATGCAACCGGCCTTAAAATGAATGCTGCCAAAACAAAAAGAATGAACAACACGACAAATAACCTCCCCGTCTTGGTAGGTGGAAGAAATATAGAGAGAGTTACAAGTTATGTGTACCTAGGACACACTATAAAGCTGGGAAAGGAGAACCAAGAGGCCGAGATAGAGCGTAGACGTGGTCTTGCCTGGGCGGCGTTTGGTAAACTCTCTTGCATCCTGAAATCTCCAAAATACCCCAATCATTTGAAAAACAGAGTCCTTGATTCATGCATCTTACCAATCCTCACATATGAAATCGAAACCTTTGTCCTAACAAAGCAAATAACGCCAAAACTATTAGTGACACAGAGAGTCATGGAGAGGAGGATGCTGGGAGTTTCATTGCGAGATAGAAAGATCAACAAATGGATAAGAGAGAGAACCAAAGTCACGGACATGGTTGAGAGAGGAGCTGCCTTAAAATGGAGCTGGGCAGGACATATTGCCAGATGCTCTGACTCTCGATGGACGAAAAAGGTCCTGGAATGGCAGCCTAGAACGGACAGGAGAGGTGTGGGGAAACCACAGGCTAGATGGTTGGACGATATAAGCCGCAGGGGTGAAGGGGATGCAGTGTGCCCGAGATAGGGAGTTGTGGAAGACCGAAGGGGAGGCCTATATCCAGGCATGAATTCAGAACGGCTGAAGAAAACGAAGACATATGCTACATCTTTATACCCATTTCTATCAGAACCAAACATGATTATGAGTTTATAATTCACCATAAGTGCAGACATCTACCGTTACATTTTGGAAATAACAGAAAACCAACCATTTTTTAATAGATCTGCAACTTTGAAGTCAATTATCTTAAAACAAGATAAATGTGGGATAGTCATGTCTGATTCTGAACCACTCATGTCTACTTAGCTGTTGTTATTGTATAACATTGTTGTAGTGTAGAGCACAACCTGATAGACTTATTATCAGGCTGCAATATCTGCCAACTAACTAGAAAGATGTTCAAGAGACCTTTGATGAAAACTAGATTAACGTTTAGGAAAAATGTTATCAACTTATAATCAAATTCATAATCCTCAGATTAGAAGACAGACGCCTTACCAAGAAGTCTGTGTTTTCCGATCGATTTTTTGCAGTTCGTGCTGAAAATCATTCGTATGGATACATATCGGGAAGATCATTCAAGTATGTATGTAAATATATGTATTTTGATATTAATTTGCTGTTAAATTCGTAGATTTGAATATTGGGTTGGATTCCCTATTGAGTAGAGCCATAGCTAAATTAAGTGATTCACTTTCATAACTTGAAATTACATTAATTGATTACATTAATTACATTACATTAATTGCCTCATTTATGTCAGGCACTTATTATTTGGCATTATATAATTATTTCAACTCAATATCAAATGGAAATTACTGTATACAGGCTTATTTCCATGTGGAAATCTCTTTCTAACTATTGTAGATATATGTTAAACATGTCTTAAATGAAATCCAGACTAGAATCTTTTTAAAGCAAAATTGACTTCCAACGAGAATCGAAGCTTCAGCCGACGGGTTCATGTATCTTATTAAAAACCACGGAGATTGTCAATTAATGTAAGTTGTTGGATAGTAACACATTTTAAAACACTTTTTAAATAAATTAAAGTTCCTACCGAATCAGGCAAATTCTTGCCGATGAATTAAAGTAAACATTAAGTAAAAGTCCTCGCTAGAATAGTTTCAAATGGAAACAACAACTTCGAATAGGAGCTAAGAATTCCGATAAAGGGTTACTCTGGCTCAGAAGTGAAATAGAATGGAAAACTGTATTTCGGGAGTCCGACCCCAGACCACACTAGCTTTGCGGTTCTACTAATCTTCAGCCCATCGTCTAGGCAACTTCTAATTATTATTACTTGGAAAATGATCTCTCGCAAAGCCTGGAAAATGATCTCTCGCAAATCCAGAAAACCTCATGAGTCCTTGGTAATAACTTTTCCCAGGAAAAACTGAAAAAAACATGTATATTATTTGAGCCGTGAGCATATTGCTCAACTAATCGAAAATGTTTTTTATAAAAAATATATAATATAAAATCCTGAACCCCGCAATATGATATAGTGGAAAAAAGTAAAGTTGAAAAAATATAAAAAATTCACTTTCAAATACATTTTTCATAATCACACCATTTTCCTGCTGGAGTCATAAACCTTTCCTTCCCTGTGTTGGGTATCTTCTACACGTTGCTTCTAATAACCATCAATATCTCTATAAATATAATAAATACAAGGTTAAGATTTTAGGTATTCCTCCATAATATATTTACGCATTGATTTAAAAAATAATATTAATAATAATCAGAATTTATCGACTACATCGAGGTGTTTTGTAAAGATCGAAAACAAATTCGCATTTAAACGCTGCGAGTGCCTCGTCTTGACGATAGGTGAATAGTATGCGGGAAGCGTGACACTATATTCGCATCTCACTCTTGCATACTAGACTGAATTGCGAGGAGCTGAATTGTCTCAACGTCGCAAGCATAAGCGTAAGCGCCGGGGTATGCGACTGACGTTCCGCGCCACTAGTAGCTTCTAGGCTTGCAAATAGGTTAGACGTACGCCCGTTCCGCGAGCGTTGCCAGATGGTTTTTTAATGTTTTCAGCAAATAAATCTCAATTATTATAATTTTTAACTTCAATTATAATTAATTAAGGGGATTATCTATAAATGTTCTTATTTTTCCGATTTAAAATCGCTAATTTTTTATTGCGTACTGACTACCCAACACCGGAGCACGCGTATTATTTTTATCACCATAAGGGAAGGGTTAAAGAGGATATGACACATGATTTTCCTTTCTCGACACTCATATTTTAACTGTTCGGCACCTTTTCATGAAGCCCTTACAAAATATCTTACTTGTCACATTTCCTTCTTTCTTAATATATTTCACTTGATTCAACCACACATTCATTGGTCTTCCTCTTCCACGCCTTACACTCATATTCGCACTATATATTTATTAGTCTTTCTCCATTCATTCTTTGCATGTGCCAAAACTCTCCCAAATTGTTCTTCTTCAGCTTTCTGAACACATCAGTTTGAGCTCACACTTTCCCCAAATTTAAAGTTAGTACCAAAGTACCGTTATATATTTTGATACTGTCTGGTTTGAGTATAAATGTTTTAGTTCCTAACCATCTAACAGTAGTCTCCTTTATCTAACTCAACAGCCTTAAGTTTACATTCATCCTTTATAACATCAGCTTTAAGTTTACATTCATCCTTTATAACATCAGCCTTAAGTTAACATTTATCCTTTATAACATCAGCCTTAAGTTCATATTTATTGCCGTGATGGTAATGACAATGATAATGATGAGTAATATTTATTTGACTAACCGTTGTTAGTCAAATACTACGATTGGTCAGTGTTATTGCAAGGAGTGGAATCATGGACCCTCATAGGTGGTAGTATGAACCGACTGGAAGCATTTGAAATGTGGATGCACCGGAGAATGCTACGGATACCCTGAACGGATATGGTCAGCAACACAAGGGTTCTTCAAAGAGCCAAAGTTGATAGAAAGTTGCTGACTAATATTAAAATCCGAAAGGTGTCCTACTTGGGGCATGTACTTAGAGGAGTAAAGTACTAATTAGTATACCTGATCATCCAAGGCAAAATAGAAGGCCAAAGAGGTGTTGGCACGAGGCAAATCTCCTGGCTCCGCAATATAGATGATTGGACTGGTATAAGGGGCGTTGGAGATCTTTTTCGGGCTGCCGAGGACAAAGATGTCTACTCTCAAGTGATATTCAACGTTGGGGGGACCTGACATGACACTGGGAAGAAGAAGAAGTTTTTATATTGTTTTCCACTTTCATTGCATATATTATAGCCTGTCAGACCAATTGACATGTGGTAATCTCTTCCAGCCAACCAAAAAGGTGCTTAACGAGTATCAAATTAACATAATACTGGAACCCTTTTAAAAAAATCTACAAATGGGATGATTTTTTTTCATGACCTACTTGATCTTCAGGCTGGAAGACAGTCGTATTATCAGCAAGCCTTCGAAGGTCGTAGATATATCGTATGAATTCGAAAAGTGGGTCAATTAGTGAACGTACCGGATAATTTCAAATGAGTGGTTTGACGCCAAGCTGGGGCCCTTGAACGCGTCAAATTGTTTCTGAATTCCCCTCGGCAATCTATCTCTATTTTATTTTGATCCATTATTCATCAGGGGCCGGGCCGAGGCTGTTCACCGAGCCGCAGCATCTTTATTTATAAAATCCTGCGGGACAAGTCATTTGGGTGACATCCTGATATAACTCTAATGGGGAACCGATTTTCTTTCCAAGTGGTTGCCTGCAATTATTCACTCCAGCATTTTTTCACTTCTCCAATTCAATTCCCAAATGTCAAAAATGAAATATTTCATCGAGCTGATTATTCAAAATGTATGGAAAGATTTTAAGCAAGAAAATCACTTAACAACGTATTTTTATACTTATGTTGAATTGTAATACTGAAATATTTAAAAAATCTGTATTTATTATATTTTTGCAATTATTTTAAGCATCCAAAACAAATCATTTAAAATAAATATCGGTTTTTTTGTAAACTAATATGTGGTATTGCGTAATTAACCCTTCCTTCCCTGTGACGTGTAACTATTACACATTGCTTCTAAAAACTTTAACATCTTTATAAATATAATAAATACTGGGTTCAGGTTTTAGGTATTCCTCTGTAATACATTTACGTATTTAATGAACAGGTTTGTCACTTGCTTCATTTTGACATTGATTTGAAAAGATAATTGTATTGTATGTTTATTTGTTAACTGAAAGTCACGCTTTTTAAGTTTCTAAGATGAAAGGATATTAGTTAAGTAGTTTTTACAAAGGTGAGAACTTAAACTGTTCTAGGCTAGGATATTAATTATGCGCAAAACACTTGCTGCGTTAATTGTTAACGGACGAGGCATCAGTGTTGGTAAGGTCGGGCTGCCTCTACATCAAGGTAGCTGTAATTAAGGGCGTCCACATCAGGAAAACCCTTCTTCGCAGGAAGCGAGCTGTCGATATCCTCGTTGGGCGGCAAGTGGTTGGAGAAGTGTTTACCGGGCACCCGGTCCTGACATCGTGAAAATTCGATCCAGGGCTGTCTTACGCTTTCATTTCATTTGTGCTCAATTAATGGATGACCAACCCTTAGAGGTACTCATACACAAATGTGAATATTTATTTTCAACCACTTTTCATTTCTTAAGATGGTGATCTTGATTGCACAGTGTTTTTCATGGATAAACTCTGTTTACCTTAAATTATTTTGAGGCACTCTAAAATTGTCCGAAGACTCAATAGCAAATCCTTCAGAAGATCACTCCATCTGTTGACATTTGGTTCCTAAATAGTGTTCTTACGAGGGTTGCTACTTAAATTTTGAGAGAGACAAGTAAAAATAAATATTTATCATCGAAAATGGCTTTATTATTTTTCAAAATACTCTCCATGAAGATTAATATACTTTTGCATGCGTTTGAACCAATTTTATCAAATTTCCCTTTAAACTCCTTTCCATAATAAACTCGAACGCTACGTATTTAAAAAAAAAAAAGGTTCTAATGGTTAACATTACCATTTTGAGCATATTTCTTATCGGCTAGACAATATTGCTACATGACAATAAACCTTCCAGTGCGTGCTATACATAAAAAAAGTGTTATTGAATACTTACGTGTCTAGATTCCTTGTGCTACTTCTGCTCGAACCACGACCGAAAGGTTATTATCGGAAAGGAAATGAATTAATTGGGCTGCGTGAAGAAGTACTACTTGGCGCCCCACCCCAACAGCCTCCCTGTGCCGGATTTCCGGTACCATATGTGCCAAGATATTTGGGTTATACTCCATTTTAATACATCTCACAGAGGGTAAACCAAGAATTAATTAATATTTAATCATTATAATACCCATTCCTTATTTACATTATATATCACCAAGTAATCAAAAATTGTCGTTGTTCAAACAGCGACATAAAAAATGCAATGCTTATTTTTTTGTTAAAACATGATGTCTTTGTGGGGTTCGTGGGCATGTTCTCACGTATATGTTTATGGATTTCGTGAGGATGGATAGTAATTTGAATGATTTATGCGACCACATAACTTGCTTCATTTACTTTTGTCTGGTTGGTTGGAAGAGATTGCCGCCTGGCAATAATCCCGCCAGATTGTATTGCAATAAAAGTGTTAAATAAATAAATGCATAACTGAAAGCATTTTTTTTCACAATAAAATAAAACTTAAAGAGCGCTAATTATTTTAAGATTGCCCATAAGCACTTCTCATGGAAATAAAGTCTAATAAAGACATTAACAAATTAAAGATTGCTTATCCGTCCTCTTTTTTAGATAGATTTCGATAGAAACACTACTTATTGCAGAGGAACCTTGCTTCGATCGTTACCACGACACCCCGAAATAACGACCCATTTAAAAGGTTACCTTTCTTTATACTTTACGTAATACGGCGAAAAATGTTTAGATCCAAGAATACAAAAAAATTGAAAGGATGAAACTTTTTTTTCAATTTCAACCCTGTTACTCTATATTTTTAGAACAATAAATTAATTTTTCTAGCCACTGAAAAAAATATTTTGTTCTCAAAATAGTGTGACACTGTCGAAATCACTTTTTCGTCATATTTTAAATATTGTCTGCGTATATTGAGTTTTAAATATAAATAATAATCACTAGAGGCCAGTCGGAACTATAGGGTGAGTGATTAAATTTTGGCAAACTACAGTGTTGAAAATCAGTCTTTGCAGCAACAGAAGTGTGCACTGGCGCATAGTCATACAATAACCTCACGCCTCGTGACATCTTTCCTCGGCTTTGCTTGATTGCATCCTTAAATTTGTACACTAATGACGTATAGTACTGTCTTTGACTAATGACGTATAGGCATATCCAAAGACACATATCGCTCTCCGCTATATCTCTCTTGTTATTCTCTTTTTTTTTTTTTTTTGAATTCTACATATAATACGCAGCATCATGTCCGGACGCGGAAAGGGTGGCAAAGTGAAGGGAAAGGCAAAGTCCCGTTCTAACCGTGCCGGTCTGCAGTTCCCCGTCGGCCGTATCCACCATCTGCTCAGGAAGGGCAACTACGCCGAGAGGGTCGGTGCCGGAGCTCCCGTCTACCTCGCCGCCGTCATGGAATACCTCGCTGCTGAAGTTCTCGAGTTGGCCGGCAACGCGGCCCGCGACAACAAGAAGACGAGAATCATCCCCAGGCATCTGCAGCTGGCCATCCGCAACGACGAGGAGCTGAACAAGCTCCTGTCCGGGGTGACGATCGCCCAGGGTGACGTCCTGCCGAACATCCAGACCGTTCTGTTGCCCAAGAAGACCGAGAAGAAGGCGTAAAGATCGTGGTGGTCGGCGGCGAGCGAGCGGAGGGAAAGAAGAAGATGCCATTTATTGTATAGACCTTTAAGACGTTCAATCAACAAAAGGCCCTTTTCAGGGCCAATTAAAAAAAAAAAAAAAAAGGGTGTGGGCTGAAAAACATCTGGTGTCTCCGTGGCTGGGTTCGCCCTATATTGGTGGGGTGTATCTTGGCCGAGGGGATGCTATTAGATGAGCCCAGACCTTTTGATAGCTTCTGTATTTAATGTATTATCTGCAATTTATGTGTTTTAGAAGTGTTATTTAAATATAATCTGTACCTACTATGTTGTTATCAATAAACCTATTACTTATTTATTTGAAATCGATTAGCAGAATCTCCTGTAAAATTCCAAAAAAATATTGACTTTCTTGGTTCGTGGTGATCCCGGACGGCGCTACTTCATCGAGTCCCTTTTCGGCTAATAATCATGGTAAAAAATACAGTTTTATCTCCTAAGAAAATAAACTCAATTATTTTGTTTTGTTTCTCATCACAGAGCATGCCAAAATTATTGAAACATGAAACATGTTGTTGCCTTTGGATAACACTTAAAAATTTGACACTCATCTTGCACTTGCCGTATTCAAGCCGTGCACATTTTGTGCACATTTCGAAGCACTATGGTTTCAGAAAGCTCACATTTTGCTGATATTTCTTTTGAGTTTAGTTTTCTATATTTTTAAATTTGAAGTAAGTGCTTCAGCAGGTCTCCATTGACGAGGGTCATCTTCAATCAATTTTCTCGCTGTGGATGAGGCCGTCGTTTTATCTACATGTATACGCTCGAATTTGCTCGTTTCGGATTTTTTTTATCTCCCTACTAATTAAGATATATTTTTATAAACTCATTCAAATAAGAAATTTATTGCCGAGCTTTTTTGACAATTTTAGTAAACACAACACAAAAATGAGAATTCTTCAAAAACAATTCGGGCACTGAGAAAGGTGTCTTGATTTCGATTAGAGAATATTTGATACTACAGTAGTTTTCCAAATATTTTTTCACGTCATCATTTTTTTTCAAATGTTCATTTGCACAAATCACCCTCTTTACAGGACAGAATGATTTATTTACTAATCATTATAAATCAATGTAAAATCTTGACCATAATATTTCGTTTCCTTTCAGGATATTTATTTCATTAATTTATATAGTATCCTTCAACACATTCAAACTATCGTAAGATATATTGAAGCAAGTGGTCGGGAAACATCAATGTCTGGAGCCCCATCGATTAATGGTAAAAAACCCCGCAAGATTTAGAACCATTGGAGTAGGCACAAACTCGCACTTCGTCTAGGCACGATTTGTACCTCCCGCGTGTAGATGCGACAACACTCACTCAATTTTTTGTAGCCCGCAAACATTTAAAAAACTCATAACTCTGTTAATATGGTAGTTGTCCTGACATTTTGGATCATTTTTTATAAACGAGTTTATTACAAATTGAGTCGAAGTTTATGTTTGTGTATATTATAAAGCGATAGGATTGAAATCAAATTATGGAATTGAATTTTGTTGCACTGTCCACCTAACTAGGTATAAATACCTGTTCTAAGACAGATAAAATATGTATGTAGACTTCTAAATATTTACACATACGAGTATGTAAGTTAGTTTTTGTTGATATTATATGATTGTATCTGCTTATTATATAAGTAAATATCCCTTAATAAGTAACTTAAGACTAAGGAAGTATCAATTAGTTATTTTGGTATTCATTGATTTATCACTGGCGTAAAATTAAATGTTTCTAATAGAATGATGCTATTTGTTGAAGAGAAATTCATTATTATGATACTCTGTAAGAATACTTACAGGGTATTATAATAATGGAAATATATTTTCTTTTCACATACAGACAAAATGTATCTATTTCTTGAGGCCAGTCCTGAAAAGGGATGTTTTCTACAGCTCTGTGTATATTTGCCTTGTTTGTTTTTTATTGTGTGAAAAATTGGATTTTTCTCTCTCTCTTTACACTTGAGTAAATCTGGGTTTATATGTATATTTTTATATCATTTTCATATTTTTTACATATTTATTTTGTGTTAATAAATAAACTAACTGTTTTTTTAATTGTAATATGGTTAACATGCGCAAAGTTGTAGGCTGAAAACGTGTCCTCATTGCTGGACTAACTCTTATATTAGTGAAGATGTATCCCGATTAGGGCGATTGTATGCAATGAGCCCGGAAAGATCATTAACGATCGAATTATATGTCATATTGAACTATGTATTAAGAAGGGTCGTCTCTTTTAATGCCGCAATATGTTGTAGCGACTATACGTGCGGTCACTGAACCCACGAGACGACCTTTGCCCCACCTTAACAATGCGAGACAAACAATGGACAAAGTCCACGCGGTCGGTCATTCAACTCACTACTAGCGGAGACCGCATTCCATGAGGAAAGGAGAGAGCAACACATCTTCCGCGCTGTCTCTCAAAACAAAGGATACCTACGCATCGACAATAAACATATTGTAAGCGCAAAGACGAGACAGCGATATGTCTCGTGCGCATTCCCGCACACGTCCAAAATATTATAAATACCGACGTTTATCAGTAGAATTCCTCTTTACACATTCCGATTTCGACAAGTTTTTATTTATCAACAATCATCCTCATCATCTCTCCTTTAAGGAACAACCGTTCCTAAAATGTCATTGATCTCCAAAAATATATTTCTGGGGCATTTGATAATGAATGGTTACACATACTTTGCAAATTTAGTTTCCTAAATACCACGAAAAATAGTTTTCTTTTGATAAATGATTACTTTCGAACCCACGTGGTGATGATTGAATGGTGAGTAGCTTCTTAAAAGACCCATTAATATTGGTGGCCCATAGGGTAAAATCCTTATGAATGATCTCCTAATACTTAAATTATCCAAAAGGTGTATCATTCAGGCCTACGCTGATTTAATAATGAAGTGCATGGCCGCGCGGTAGCACGCTGTACTTCTATGCGGAAGATCGTCGGTTCAAATCCCGCGCTGTGCTACTCCCCTCGAACGACACAGGCACCTTTTCCGCTTAGTGTTTGAGGTTATAAGAATGCCTTTGACTTCGATCATATCTATTATTTAAAAAAAATGTGTTTTTTTAATTTTTATTTTGTTTTGTTTTTATTTTGTTTTATGTATACCTATGTTAACTATTCTTTTAAAATAAAATAAAAAGTAAGAGTCAATAGAAGAGCGAGCTCTAAAATGGGATTTTGAGATCTGTCTCAATCAGGTTTCTGACTGGAGAAAGAGAAATGTGATTTATTTTGCTCCCTGCAGGACGAGTGAAGGGCTTTTTGATGAAAGGCTTCCTGGCACATTCTGCCTCTGTCTCTTTTTCAGCAGGTAACATTTATTTCTTACTCGAAATAGTGAACCATTGTTTGACTTTTGATGGCGCCACACATCTTGACTCACGAAGGTGTCACGCATCAAGTCGTCAAATCAAACTAGTCGTATGGTTAACATTTTACAAAGCCTTACACCGAGTGAGTATCAGATAGGGATAGCTGTTTCAGACAAGAAAACAACAAATAATACTATTGGACTGTTTTCTGGAGAATTGCGTCCTAAAAAGCCAGGTGCTAGGTCCCTGGGACTGGCATACGGTGGTTAGAATAACTCTCTGAATGGCTGAGATGAGCCACACAGACAACCACCAATCATCCTTAAACGCTGCATTCAACATGGCTCAAGACCGAAATGTGTGGAGAAAAATGGTGCACCAAGCTCTAGTCATAACAGATTATCACACCACTCAGCATTTAACATGCGATAAAGAAAATAAATTTAATGTTAAAAAAGATCTCAAATTGAACAATCCGAAATGTGCATGGTAAGTAAGTTTCCCATGGCGCCATCACATCTTGTTTCTTTAAATTTATTTAGGTGTCTTAATATTTTGTTAGTTGACGACTAATTAATGAACCTATAAAATATAAATTGACTTAGACAGTTTGGCATTTACTACGCGCTGTAAAACAAGTTCATCAATTTCTCAGTTTAATTAATAATCCCCTTAACTCACAGCGCACTTAGTAAATATGGTAAATCCGATATAATAAACATTTAAGTGTCTTTGGAAAATCTTATTATGCAGCATTAGCAAATTGACGACTTTGCTCCCGTCTTGATTAATATTATTTAATTAAATATTTGATATTAATATAATATAACAATACAAATTTTTTATTCGTTTTTAATTTGTATTATTTTACGTTCTTTCAATTATTTTTGCACGTCATTAATATTATTTTATTTTACATTTAATACAGGCTTAACCGAATAACATCAAATAAAAAGAAAAGAAAATTTGAGTCTAAATATGGCACATTGACAACAGGAGCAATAACACTCATGATTACCTGTGATGTGACTCAGTTGTACCTCTTGAGTGTATTAAGGGGTTAAATTATTGATTTATCCTCCGAGATATGGAAGATGTCTATATCAGGAAATTCATTAAACAAGATCATTCCGTGTGCGAGCGGTGAAGCTCTTACTTAACAGGTCAGTTTTTGGACATGGTACCGAAAACAATCTTAATTTTACGATGGCATAAATAATTGTCCGCTGTATAAAACAAAAGTTTGTGAATCCACAAAGGTTTTGTTATTTTTCCCATTAGCAATTCGTATATATCATAACATATGTGTATGTCAGAACTTTGCTATCAATTTGCATGTTTTTGTTTTATCAGATAACATCTTTGAGAAAACCAGACATTGCAGCTGCCTTAATTGTTTGTTCCCTTACTTTATTGTAGAGATCCTAATTAATTCAATTGAGACTTCGTTTATATTACAGTGGATCCTCTCATAACGAGCACCTCTCATAACGAGTAATTCGCATAACGAGCTAAACAGATTGTGAAAAAAATGCTCCCTTAACAAGCGACATTTCGCATAACGAGTGACGCAGAAAGGGGAAGTCCCATCTTCACGTCACTCACTTGTGAGCCGGGACTTCCGCGCCAGTGCGTCAGTCTCTGGTAAGCACTCGTTCCGCTAGCACGTTAGTGTCACATGTGATCACACATTTTTCCAAACTTGTGTTCAGACATTATTTGTAATTTTTTTTGTGCAAACTTTAATAACCTTGCAAAAATGTTCCTGAAGAAAAAGCCACAAGAAGACAGCCATAAGAGAATAAAATTAACTGTAGAAATGAAACGTAAAATTATTGAAGAACGAGGTGTGAGCGTGGCTGATCTAGCGCGCACACACAATCGGTCTACATCAACGATTTGCACTATCCTCAAGAACAAGGACAAAATTAAGAAGATAGATGCTTCAAAGGGAGTGTCAAGAATGTCTACGAAACGGTTACCTATTCTTGATGATGTTGAAAGGTTGCTTCTCATATGGATAAACGAAAAGCAATTGCAAGGCGATACTATTAACGAAAACAACATTTATGAGAAGGCGAAAGTTATTTTCGACGACCTCGTTTAGAAGACGACAGGATCATCAATTGCCGAAAAAGAAGTACATTTTAAGGACAGTCATGGATGGTTCAAGAATTTTAAGAGAAGAACAGCGTTGACAGCTTTAGACAGCTTTCTAGTAAAAAAGAATTCATTATTTGTCATAAATTCATAAAAAATAAACTAGTTATTTCGATTTTTTTATTGTTTTATGCAAATCGAAATCGCATTCCGGGTTTTTACGCTCCTTAACAATTTATAAGTATGTAATTTTATTTGAATAAACGTTAAAAATAAAAGAAATTGAGTTCTTTTTTCGGCATGGAACGCATTATCGTATTTTACATTGATTTATATGAGAAACATTGTTTCACTTAACGAGTGTTTCACATAACGAGCAAGATTCTGGAACGAATTATTCTCGTTATGAGAGGTTCCACTGTTCCACTGTACTTGATTGTACAGATCCTAATTAATTTAATTGATACTTCGTTTACATTACTTGATTGTACAGATCCCAATTGATTAATCAATATTGATAATTAACTGCGCCGAAATTGAAAGATGTACTCTAGGATAGAATGAAGCTCAATAAGAACATGATGTAATGAAAACGATCTGATGACTCTGTAATCTTTGGGCTTTACTGTAGCGACTATCCGTGCGGTCACTGAACCCATTGAGGCGACCTTTGCCCGCTCGGTCATCGAACTTACATTCCTTACAATGCGAGACAAACACTGAGCAAGGGTCGCCCGGCCGGTCATTGAACTCACTATCAGCGGAGACCGCATTCCACGAGAAACGAGACAGCAACATATCTTCCGCACTGTCAGTCAAAACAATAAATACTCTACGTGAGGACAATAAATATATTGTGAGGCGTGAGACGAGACATCAACATATCTCTTGCTCCGTCTCACACACATTCCAAATATTATAAATACCGACGTTTATCAATAAAATACCTCTTTGCATATTCCGATTTCAAACGAGTTTTATTAAACCAAACGATCATCCTCATCTCTTCGTTAAGGAACGACCCGTTCCTAAAATACCAAGCTGCTAGAGTATTAATCTTCTGCGTGCAAGAACCTCATTTAACATTGTAGAACGACGACCAGTAACTACATATGATATTTGAGGAGGTAACATTAAAAAAACATCATGTCCATCGGATACAAAAAATGAGTTGATAAATCAGATTTTTTTCCTTATCGATGGTACGGAGCCGTTTAACATTTTCATTTCAATGAAAAAAGCACATAAATCATTTTAAAATCCTAAAAAAAAAACAGTATTTTTTTCAAAAATAATCTTGTCCAGGCTTCAAACCAATCAAAAAAGATCATGTCCGAATTGACCAATCATAGCTTTCCGATTGTGTCTAACTTCATACCAGTTCACTAGGAACTGTCAGTTTTAAATCGTACGTGCAGAATAATGTCATTATACAGCTTTATCTACCTACATATATTAATAGTTTTATAGTAATATTTCTTCTTATTTTGTAACACTTTACTTATTTTATTTGATTTAAATTAAAATAAATCACTCTACCCCATTATTGTTTTGATAATTTTTGAAATCGAACAAAAAAATATCATGTCTCAGACCTGTTCAATCAAAAAAGATTAAAGTAGAATTGTTCACTTAAAAAGGATCATGTCCATATTTTAAACTAGAATAACTGTTTTAATTATTATGATTCGATTTAAAACAACAAATCAAGTCACCTTAAGCGATTTTAAGGATTTCAGATATTTTTACAATGAATTATTATGTCATATATTTTTAATGCGATTTCCCAACATTCTGATTTGATGGGCATGTTCTTTTTTTGTTACTCCTTTAAGTATCTTGGGTCACTCATCCATAGCGATGGAGGATGTGCAGCAGATGTAACACATAGAATTAGTGTGGGATTGATGCAGTTTAGATCAATGACGGGAGTTCTATGTGATACGAAAATGCCAGTAAAGTTAAAAAGAAAAGTATACCAAACGATTGTCAGACCTGCACTCCTCTATGGCTCCGAATGCTGGACGATGTATAACTCTTATTCTAGGCAACTAGAAACTGCTGAAATGCGCATGCCGAGATGGTCAGCTGGTGTGCCCCTAAGAGACAACATAAAAAGCTCACGTATTCGCGGAAGCCTAAGTGTTACAGACATCAACAGTAAGATGGAGGAGAGGCGATTGAGATGGTATGGGCACGTTGAACGCAGAGCGCCCGATCAAATTGTGAACCAGGCAATCTCCATGGACCTTCCTCAAATAACAACCAGAGGAAGACCAAAGGTGCAAAAAGATAACCTGATGCAGAGGCACGGCCTGGGGGACGTAGTCCGGGACAGAAGAGCAAACATCCTGAGGACGAGGAGAGCTGACCCCAACAGTTTTCGCAGACAGTGAGATGGGATGGAGCCAGGGAGAAGAAGTGCATGTTCTTTTTTTAATATTACCTCCTCATGTATCTTAAATGGACGTTGTGACGCTAATATTTAATCAAACAGTAACGTGAGCTCCAAAAGGTAATCAAATTTTAAGATTTTAATTAGATTTTTTTACATTTTATTTTAGTATGCATAACGCAATATTAACGATTTACATCGTTTTGAAAGGAAGGCGAACCGTTGAGTACAAGTGCACAAAAATGAATAAAGCCTTCCATTTTTTTAATACATAGAGAACCAGTGCACTAGGCGTTGTAATTTCATTATTTGATCACCTATTTTATATATTTGTCTTAAATTGTATACTTATCATATGTATTGAAGAAAATATCTTTAAATAGCTCATCAAAAAGCTCCATACTCCTCGCTTTATCTTTAAAAAAGCCAGTTTTATATTTTTCAAGCGTGATATTGTAAAAAAAAGCACCCTTTTTTCAGGAATGTGTTGTCAATTCTTAGGTCAAGAAACTGTTTATTGCACCTCTTAAATGATGTGTGGAGATTAAATCCGTGATTGTCGCTAATATTTCCACACTCGGGTGTATCACCGCTGAATGTACGAGTCGAGTTCTTCTGGACAGTTTCTTCTTCGCCACTACGTGACGTCGCACTCTAATAAATAAAGTAGATTTTGATATTTTAGAGTTGATCGCGCTAGATTAAAAATATTTAACCCCTCATATCAAGGCAAATGCTGATAAAATCGAACTAGCCTTAACTTTTAAGTTTTAACTATTTACTAATTTTTTTTTAATTTTTTTTTAATTTTTTTTAGATTTCTGTATATCTGTAATTTCAAGAATGAATAAAAATAAATACGACAAGTAACTAATTGTCATATTGTGAAAACGTGTCATAGTTAAATAGCCTCGCAAGTAAATTGAACCCCCGACGGATTAAGTACATAGGTTTACGAGGACACTTTCATTCGGTTTCGTGTAACGAGCAGATCAAAGTAATGCTATGCGATGTGTTGACATCTCACCGTGCCCTACATCTCACATATCTTTATCTGATACATACTATCTGATATCGGATATTTCTACTACAAGAAAATGTTTTCCCGTCGCTTTAAAGTAGAAAATTTCCATCTGACTGGAAAATAAGAGCAAGTACAAATTTAAAAACCAATAAAACCTTCACGCCGACAATAATAATCAAATAAATTAAAAAATAATTGGAATATTTTTAAACATGTTTAATATTAACAAATTTTCATTGTCACTGGATACAGTACGATCTGAGAGATTTGTTGTCTTGTAACGATGTCTTCCAGCCGTCCAGAAATATTTTTAAAAGGCCAACAAATAAATAAACTCAGTTGCTTTTTAAAACAATATACATACGAATATTAAAGGCAACTGACAGCACTAGTCCCGGGTCAAATAATAAACGTATCATCAACTTGGTCACGGAGGTCACCGCATATGATTTATGTTCCTATAGATGGCAAATCGTGTGATATTTAAATTACAGGCTAGTAAGGCATATGATTTATGAACCTTTAGATGGCAAAACGTATGATAACTAAATGACAGGTTAGTAAGACATATGATTTATGAACCTTTAGATGGCAAAGCGTATGATATTTAAATTACAGGTTACTAAGGCATATGATTTACGAACCTTTAGATGGCAAAGCGTATGATATTTAAATTACAGATTAGTAAGGCATATTATTTATGTACCTATAGATGGCAAAGCGTATGATATTTAAATTACAGGTTAGTAAGGCATATTATTTATGAACCTTTAGATGGCAAAGCGTATGATATTTAAATTACAGGTTAGTAAGGCATACGATTCCAAAAGTCATGAAAATGATTCATAGTTACGAACTATAAAAAATCACATGATACGTACATTGCAGATCCATGATAAGGCATATGATACAAAAGATCATGAATATGATCTGTGTCAGTTGATCTATAGTAAGTCGTATGATATACTCGTAAATGTTACAGTTCTTTGGCAAGGCACATGACAAACGAGTTTTCAATTTTGTAATAAATGCAATATAAAGACTATCATTCGTAATTGAGTACGGTTTTCAGCCATTTTACTACTAAAAGACTCCTGTGCGCGTTAATTTTAAGTGGGCAATCTTTTGCACTTCAGCAAGCACACAATCTAGGCAGATTAAACCCAAAGGTCAAATGGCAAAGTAATCGAAGTTGCAAGACGATGGACATATTTAATCTGCTATAGTTTTTCGTTAGGCAGAGTTTTATATAGTATTGCTTAGAATCGATATAAAAAAATCATGGTATGAAGTATAAAAGCTACAGAAAAAAACATTTATTCAGATGTGAAACGGTCTCAAAGTGAAACGAATTTGGAAGTGAGTCCGCCAGGGATCGAACCTACTTAGTTGTAATGCCGATTATCACTATTTATTTTAAAAGATGTATAAAGGAAAGCAACAAAATAGGTGATTTTAAATCGAACCTGGAGCGCTCTCTTAGCGTGGATAATAAGACCACGGCCTCCCACAAATATGGAGATTTAAATGGAGTTCCACAAGGCTTAAGCCACAACTGTAATATTTTCTTTTTCTTAGTCTTCTTATTTACTATCTATTGTTATAATTTCACACTATTTTAATGTATTTATTTTCTAGAAAGTTGTATTTTTAACAGTTAACAAAAAATAACTACACGTTTATTATTTTTTATCTGGTTAATACATTACAAGCAATATAGATCGTTCAGCATATAATCATTTTGCAATAGTATGAGTAACAGCGAGTTTGCAAACACTTGTCACTTTATTTCTTCAATGAAGTGAAAAAGCAAAAAAATATAAAAATAATATTTTATATTCAAACATTGAAATGAACACAGAGGTTTTGTAAATTAAAAATGTTGTACCTTTAATTGTAATAATCACAAAAATAAAATGAAAGTAAGTTTATTTAACATATTGATTGCTTATGCATGGCAGATTCTAGGAAACACTAAATAACATTAATGGAATTTTTCAAGATTAAAAATATGCACAAGTATTATAAAGTAAAAATGTTCGTCGGCTTTAATTAGGTTGCACATAAAAATAAAATGAATGTAAGATTATTTAACATATTAATGTATCATAATTACAATGTCAAATAATAAAGTTTTAAAATAATAGTGGATGGAGTGATACTATTGTAAATTCTAGAAAACTTTAAGCTGTAACAAAGTACATTATAAGCTTTCGAAAAATTTTGAATTATAAATTAATTAGATCGCACATAAAAATCGCACTAATAGATTGCAGCATCTTTTCGACCGATCCCCAATTATTATCAATCATTACCAAAATTAAAAAATATTTCCCTTGTTTGGCCCGAAAGCGGTTTTCCCTTTCCTTATTTCGAGATGGTAGTGTTTTTTTAATCACCGAGTATTTTAAGAACATTACAAACATGCGCTCTGCGCGAACCAATCGTGTGGCATTCTAAAACAAATACCACTACACAAGTTGTGTAATACTTGTTACTTACACTATTGCAAAATGACTCTTTAGGCTAAACGATCTATACTCGATGTTTTTTTATTGTTAAATATAATACTTTATTCTTTAATTGTATTGTACTTTTAAATTTCTACGTAAAATATAAATAAATACTTTGAAAATCAAATATTATTCAAGGTTGATTATATTTCAACCCTTCACAGAATTATTCGAGTCCCTTCATTCCCAAGTATCGTCAGCCATGTGCCACAAAAGGTTCATTCCCACCATCCTTAACTCCAACACCTACTTCACCATGATCCAGAAACCCACATCTGTTAGAGGACCATCTCGGCGAAGGGCGATCAAACTTATTTCCGGAGAAATCTCTGTATAATAATAAATGCTCCAATACATGGTGGCTGTAAAACAAAATGAATGTAAGCAAAATAAACATAAAGTAGTGAGCACACTGTGGGAGACACATTTCCTGAGAATTGAGGACATTATTATCCCAACGGTTTTTCGTGGGGTATTTCTCCGCAGGGGTGTTTCTCTGCAGAAACGTTTTCGCAGTAAGAAATTTCTTCTCCAAATGTTTAAGTAAAGGTATGTCACGTACATCATATTGTGTTTGCGACGATACGATAGACTTTATATCCTTCTGATCGAATTTGATGGACAGGCATCCTATGGATGCAAGATGCCTCTGCGTGTATTCGTTTTGATAAGATTTAACGTTTAAGATGATCGGCACATTAAATCTACTGCAGCTTTTCGTTAGGGGGAGTTTTATGGAGCGATATTTTTATGTTCATTAACCTTTCCCTTTCTGTGCTGAAAAAATCCGCACATTCCGGTGCTGTGTGTTCAATACACATGTTTAAATGAGCGATTTAAAATCGAATACATTAGAATATTCATAGCCAATCTCTTAAATTATTTAAATTTAAAATCAAAAGTGATAATATTGAAATTTAATTGCTGAAAACATGAAAAAAACATCAGCCGACGTTTACAAAATGGGAAAAAAGGCCACCTCAAATGGATGCCCAAATGATGAGCTACTAAAGCGAGCAAACTGAGATCCTATTTCTTTCGATCCCATATACCGAGGTAGAGTGAGAATAAGACGTGAGTAGTGTCGCTTCCTCACCCATAGCGGTGTTTAAGAATTAATATACCTACGTCACACACTGGCAAACGTTTGATTGTATTGCTGAATTAATTCCCGATTTTCACAAAATATCTCCGATGTGGCCGATAAGTGCTAATTATTATTAATATTATTTTTTTTCATTCAATGTGTAAATGTATTACGGAAGAATACCTAAAATCTGAACCCCGTGTTTATTATATTTATAGAGATATTAAAGTTTTTAGAAGCAATGTGTACTAGTTACACATCACAGGGAAGGAAGGGTTAAGGGCATTTTAAAATTTTACGGTTAATAAAAAAATACCGAAATACATTTATTTTATTATAACATGTTCTAAGAGTTAAGCCAACTAAAAGTGAATCCGTCAAGAATCGAACTTGGGATATCCGATTGCTTAATTTGAATGTTTTTCGTTAGACTACGGCTGTTGATAGTTTATTTCTTTCATTATGTAGTTTATTCACACATGAATCAACATAACTAAGTCTTTATTTTCCCATCAAACCAATAATTAAATGGACAATAAAAATAAATCTCTTTCAGTTTTTTGTATTTTCTGTAGAAAAGTCCCCTGCACAATCTACCGTTGTAGAAACTTAAACACAGAACTGACCACGCTGTAACGTCCCATCCCAATAACCCAAGGACCCCGTAAAAGCTTCAAACGTGGAGGTCCCATGACATCATGGAAATTTATGGCCAACTCAAATATTTATACGTCTATCAGACAGCATGATATACTCCCGTATCAAGGCAGTAACGTAACATACAACCCCTGAGGAGACACCCTTAGGACTGAAGCCCCCTAGTCATGACTATCAAATGCTTTGTACTGTCAAATGTGTATTGAATACAAATTCACTACTTCTGAGCAAAAATCGGAATCTATCCTCTTATCGGATAATAAAGTACGAGTCACATAAAATTACTTCAACGGAGTCTCACTAAATGCCAAAATAATATTATACTCTGAAATAAACAGACTTTTATAACATAGTAACACGTTTTTGGTATCGTTTGGTATTATTTTACCTTTTCTTGTTTTAATTTATGTAATAAGAAAGTAAAGCGTAGATAAATTTAAATATTAATGCTCATATTTGATATACGAGTATTATATATATATTGAATATAAAGAATAAGCAACAAGGTAAATGGAGCACTCAAACGTTATACACGAAAATCTGGGTGTCTTGTTCCAAAGCAATCTCGCATTTGGTCCTCACATTAAAATTACGTGCAACTCAGCTTATAAAACTCTAGGATTTGTAATGAGAATCTCTAAGTCGTTTGAAAAGCAAATGGTGCTCAAAACGTTGTTTAATTCATTAACAACGTTAACAAACTAGAAAGCAATGCTTGCAGAACTCACACATGGTGGAGATGACACAAAAAAATATCTACTATATCTCTATATAAGTGAGTTCGGTATCCATCCATGGCTTTATCCTACTCAGTTTCTGCTGGGCATGCTCGGGTATAACTCCTTGAGCGTAAGAAGAGATCTGCGTCTCCTGGTATACGTTGTCAAATTCTTTCAAGCAGCCGTGAGCTGTCTAGCAGTACAACAAAGATTAGCGTTAAATGTTCCTAATAATTACACTAGACTGCGCCGGCAAGAACTGTTCTCAATAACATACGCAAGAACGGATCTTCCAGCCGCTATGCCTGTTGGAAGGGTCTTAACTCTTTTGAACGGGACTGCTTCGGATATTGACATATTTCATATCACATTACCAAAAGCCAAAGTAAATTTTCTCCTAGGATTGAGCGCGCTAGAAAGCACTCAACAACGTATTTAAGTGACTTTGATTATATGTGTATGTGTGTATTATATGTATGAATAATTGAGTGATAAAAGGATTAGTTTTTTTTTTATTTAATTAATTTGCTAGATAACATAAACATCTTAAGTGTCAAGTTTTTTCTTTGCAAATTAAGGAATTTGTTAATCACATTACTAGAAAATTAGACGAATAATAAAATAAGTAAAAATTAAATAAACGGTGCTTTGCAATTCAGGTGAGCACCACAAAGATGGCTAATAAATTATAAATATTTCAAGCAACGTTATTAAATCAAGATTAATATTTAAAATAGCCTTTCCTCTGTGATAAGCTCCACGGCTGAGCTGACAAAACAGACGTATTTAAGTATTTAACCCTTGGGCGGGCTGGATCTAATCTGTGAGATGAGGTACCTAGTTTTTTTTGTGCCAATGGGCGAGGTTTACCGACAAACAGGTGAGACTTATAGTAGCTTCCTGACTCCCTATACCTCACACAAGGGTAAATTTGTTATTTCTCAAGCGCACTGTTGGTCTCCTTGATGGAAGTTTTAATCTGCTGGATGAGTTGCGCCCGATTGCGTAAGTATTTTTGATTTCCGAAATTTAATTTTGTTTCTCCATAATTTTTTTATGTACCTGCAATAGTTCGTTTATCTACGTTGTAGCCCCTAATTCAATGATATTGATCGTTATTTACTATATGAATACAAACATGTACGCATGGTGTGTGAAAATTGTTATAAGATTTTTTTCGAAAATGTTCAGCGTAAGCCTGATCAGGAGTAACTTTCTAATCATATTTTGATTCCTCTCTTTTGTTTTTGTGAAGACGTTTTATGATCACAAGTGAATTTGAATTTTAAATTCTAAATTAAGTTTGAAAAAGTGGTAGGATAGTGTTCTCTAATGTTAAGTTATTGCTTTTATTTTCATCACATGAACCTTATGAAGATGTGACAGTTAATTCCACATACTTTTTATTGTGCTAAATCTTTTTTACAAACATATTGTGGGTATTAAATGACTGAAAAAAATTGTGATGTCACTGAATTGCGTTAGTTCTGTTGATAAGCTGCCAACAAAAGACTAAGAATGTTGAAAACTAGTTATTTTCTATTTTAAGAAAAAAAAACAATATGATAAAATTTGAAAAAATGTTATTGAAAAGTGCAAAAAAATGTACAAATGTTATATAATCTTGTTTGAGTGAAAAATTCAGTTTTATAAGCTTTCCCTTAAGCGTAAGCAAAAATAAAAAAAATAATCTCACAGATGAGTTGCGCCCGAACGTGTTAGGATATGTATTGCGGCCGACAGAGGGTTAAATCCAAGCTACGGGACCGATTCCGTCGGATTTTAATTCATGAAAAAAACATTACCTCAAGAAGAGTGTTTAATGCAATATTAAAGTTAATATTGTTCGCAATGCTTTGAAAAAAATATTATAATCTTTTGAGATACATACCTGAAAAATAATTATGTTCCACCCATGCCCCTTTGGCTCTCGAAGAAGGTTACATGCAGTGAAGCACCACCTTTATGGTGATGAGGGGCGTATAAGGGAGGAGAGCGCAGCGCTTCCATTATTATCGCTCAAAATATCTCGTTACACCGTGCCAGTATTTCGTGGGGATCATAAAAAAATACTTCCTGTTTGATATCGCACTATATTGCATGATTCAAAGCTTATTATAGTAAAAGAATTTTCATTATAAACTTATTATTATATTATAAAAATGATGCAATTTTTAAAACTGTTATATCCTGATGAAATATTACTTGAAGAAGGCATTCTAACTTGTTTTTTCCACTGATAACATCATTTTTTTATATTCCACGTCAAGGTTGAAGAAGGTAAAATATTTCACCTCTCATTGAAACTTTTATTTTAGGTCAAAATACCATTTCCAATTAAACATGATACTAATTGGGTCTTACTATTACACTCGTAATAAACCAGGATAATCTTACGTGAAATAAACCTTAAAATAGGAGGTAAAAACACGTGTAATGAGAGTTAATGAAAGTCATGGAACAAAAAAAAATCTTTAATGAAGTTCCACAAAGCCGAAACCTTTGATAAATTAATAAAAGACAGTATATTAGTGTCATTTAATGTACTCAAATTATAAAATAAACTAATTAATGGCTGGTCTTTTGAATATTATGTATTCGAGTCATTATTTCATTATTCGGGAAGAAAAGAATATGGTTTATGTTCTTCACCTTTGAAGTAACTACGCAGAATATATTTTTATTCTTCATCTGGTGTTCAATGCAGACTATCGTGGTTCTCTGCTGTCTCAAGCTTAGCGAACCCCTTGTCTTCATCTTGTCCTGAGGTATGTTGAATGCAGCACTTAAAAACGATCTTGATAACTCTTTTATTTGGTCCGTTCATCTCAAATGTCACCTTCCTCTTGCTCATCTCTTTTTGACTGTCCCATTGATTACCAGCTAACCTAGACTTCCATCATTCTTTCTGGCATTTTTATTTATTTGTTTATTTTACACATGACAAGAAATATATATAATTTGCGAAAAAGCAACAGGTAATTTAATTTGGACATACAATTTTAATGGATCTGGGTTTGTTGCCTTTCATTTGTCGTGTCCCCGGTAAACAACGCTTTTGCCTGTATCTCACTGAGGACATTTAGTATGAAAAAATAAATCGATACTTCTTTCCGATTTTTGATTACACAAAAACAAAACCCCGTTGCATATTCTCATCAACCTGACAAACAGTAACACTCAATTACAACTGCAAACATCATGCGAAATCAAACTCCTTACGCTTCATCACTCCAGACAGACCAAAAACGTTCACCCCACTATATGCCGCACAAAATCATAAAAATAAACACAAAAATATATAAAAATACAAATATAAAAACAACAAAAAAAAAACCACACTCAACAGCTCACACAAATCTTCTCCATACGCCATTCATCTTGCAAGCCCAAGTATTGAAACTCCTGTCGTAATAACAACTATGCTCTGATCGACTACCTAAATGGTTTTCCTCCCTTTACCGTTATCGAATATATTCAAAGTTCTTCGACAACATGCTGGGAAAAATATAGGTGTCACATAATTCCTTCACGTGGAACTCATAAGAAGAGGGATATCTAACAATGAATAATCCACGCCATTTTCAATACTTTTGTAGCCTTTGATGTTTTAGGAAGTATCTGGATTTTATTTAGTTAAAATCTATCAAACATCATAAGTTTGGTCCAGTTCAATATATCTCGGTCCCTAGATCTATGGAAGGATACTCACCCATTGTTTCTAGTCATATTTATTAATTTTTTTGGTACCTCCGACCCTATTGATCAAGCCTCCCGGTTCTAGAACCATTTAAACAGGCACGGAACTGGCAGGTGGTCATCGCACGCATTGGCACGTCAAGATGCAATAATGCTTACGTTTGTCTAGTGCACGCAAATATTGTTGACAGACGAACGAATAAACTTTGAATACATAAATTATTTATGTATTCAAAGTTTACCTTAAAAATTTACCTGAGGTATGTATTTTAGGAATACAAATGTTGCAAAACTTTAAACTGACAAATAAGTAATTGATGGCATATACCTCTTTACCAAAACGCCATTTAACTGTTTAACCAGACTGGGACTATTTAATTGATTTTTTGGGCACTATCGGTAATCAAACCAAAAACCTCTTAATGGAAATCATACAAAACTTTGAGTTACCGATATATACAGAACTGCATCAAATTTTTCCTCAAAATTATCTAGATTTTTTCCAAAACGCCAAAGGCAACAAAACCATTGAAAATGCCGTGGATTATATTAACATTGATGGATATTCCTCTGGGCTGTCTTTACTTTTGTTTGTGTGGAACATATTTGTCGATTAATGTTTTGGTTCCCAGTAAGTATTAAATGAAATGTCACCAATAGCGATTCAGCGTTATTTTCCGCACGCGGCGCGGGCGCTCCCACTCTTTAATGACGCCAAGCGGAGATAAATTTCCGCAATTCCTGGAGCCGAACCATTCCTTTACTTGAAGTGGTGAGAAATTCAGGGAAGTCAAATCGGTGTTAAGGATCTTTCGAAAAATTTTCACCAATTTAAGTTTTTATTTAATAAGTTAAGACGCAAACTAGTTACTAGCTATGGTCAATAATGTTAAAGCACTTCAAACAGTTATTTTAAAAAATCCGTCTAAATTACGTTCACCAATTTAAGTTTTTATTTAATAAATTAAGACGTGAACTAGTTACTAGCTATTGTCAATAATGTTAAAGCACTTCAAACAGTTATTTTAAAAAATCCGTCTAAATTACGTTCACCAATTTAAGTTTTTATTTAATAAGTTAAGACGTAAACTAGTTACTAGCTATGGTCAAAAATGTTAAAGCACTTCAAACAGTTATTTTAAAAAATCCGTCTAAATAACGTTCACCATTTTAAGTTTTTATTTAATAAGTTAAGACGCAAACTAGTTACTAGCTATGGTCAATAATGTTAAAGCACTTCAAACAGATATTTAAAAAAATCCGTCTAAATTACGTTCACCAATTTAAGTTTTTATTTAATAAGTTAAGACGCAAACTAGTTACTAGCTATGGTCAATAAGTTAAGACGCAAACTAGTTACTAGCTATGGTCAATAATGTTAAAGCACTTCAAACAGTTACTTTAAAAAATCCGTTTAAATTACGAAGTATGTTTTATTCTTAACCGATCAAGTTTCATATTTATTGCTTTTTAAACTAGTTTGATTTTGCCTTTATTGTGTTACCTATTTGAAACACTGTTTTATCTGTCATTTGGTCATTTACAACGAGTATCTTGATTGCCCTTTACTTTGATAGAAAGTGAACAAGACAGGACGTAGAGATCGTCCACAGAAAAAATAAAATACGCTGTGAAGGAGAACAGTTGAATGCTGCAAGAGATGAATTATCCACAACATGCAACTTGGAGAGATATCTCGAAAAGCTAGGAGGAACAAGGCTATTTTTTAAGCGCCGTGGATTAGTTGGTAACATGCTTGTTTCGCACCAAAATATCCTGAGTTCAATCATCAGTGGAGTCTCTTCTAGAGAGCTTTAACCCTCAGACCTTTTTCACTTCGTTATTTTTTGTATGCCCTGTGTTAAATTACTGCACCCCTACCTCTTTATTGGTTTTCGTTATAACTAATGATAATAATTACCACGTGGTTCGAAATAAGCGCCACCCTTCATGGAAAACCTTATGATTAAGGAATTAGATTTGTAACTGATTTATTTTCTACCCCTATAGTATATTTTTATTACAGTATTGACAACCTTTAAACGCTTATATGATAGATATAATTAATGAAGCCGGTGTAGGGCTGGGGCTGAACATGAACGTGAGTAAAACTAAGTTCATGGTGTTTGGCCGGCAGGATCACGCAGGAGCACGTCTTGCGTTGAACGGTGCTGATATAGAGAGTGAAAAAAATTAAATACCTCGGAAGTATCCTAGTGGAAGACCTCAACCCAGAAACCGAAGTCAAGTGCACAATTGAATCGTCTCGTGCGGCTTTTAATAAAATGAGAAGCGTATTCTGCGATGATAATCTAAACTTGAAACTTCGACAACGGTTAGTCAAATGCTACGTTTGGTCAGTGTTATTGCATGGAGTGGAATCATGGACCATCAAAGCTGGTACTATGAACCGACTGGAAGCATTTGAAATGTGGATGCACCGGAGAATGCTACGGATACCCTGGACGGATATGGTAAGCAACACGACAGTTCTTCGAAGAGCCAAAGTTGATAGAGAGTTGCTGACTTACATTAAAATCAGAAATGTGTCCTATTTGGGTCATGTACTTAGAGGAGCAAAGTAAAAATTACTGCACTTGATCATCCAAGGCATAATAGAGGGTCGAAGGGGTGTTGGCAGAAGAAAAAATATCCTGGCTCCGCAATATACGTGATTGGACTGGCGTTGGAGATATTTTTTGGGCTGCCGGGGACAAAGATGTCTATTCTCAGGTGATATTCAACGCTGGGAAGACCTTACATGACACTGGGAAGAAGAGGAAGATAGTATATTATTCATGCATATCACCAAGTTGTGTATTTTGCAGGGTAATCAGAGATAACCAAATTGTTCATTATTTCATTCAAACACACAATTTTTGTTTCCTCCACATTCATCCATTACAATATTTTATCGTTCGTGTTTCTCAGGTTACCTCATTTTTAAATTATGCCCACTTAATTCAACCACGTTTTTCTTAGTTTATATCTTCTAAGCACACCGTGTACTTCTGATTTATGTATTTGTGATTCTATAATTTAATCTAGTCAGAATTTACGGCCAAAAAGTGGATATGATAAGATTTGCAGACGGCATTGCCCTGATCGCCGATAGCAAAGAAGAACTAAAGGAGACCTTGGAAACTATAGAGAATGTCCTAAATACCAAGTTCAACATGAAAATAAACAAGGACAAAACAAAAGAGATAACCGTAGGCAGAGACGAACACCAAATGAACCTACTGATGTCAGGAGCTGCACTTAAGAACGCAAAAGAGTTTGTCTATCTTGGAAGCAAGATTACATGGGATGGCCGTACAAAAGGAGAGATTAACAGTCGCATCAACCAAGCAAAGCTTGCCTTAAATAAGAAATCAAAGATTTTCAAATCCAACAACATGGACTTAAAGGTTTGCAAGCAATTGGTCAAAACATATAGTACGAGTATGTGTGGAGTACTTTGATGTATGGTTGCGAGACATGATGCATAGGCTAAAGGGATCAAAAAACATTGGAGGCATTCGAGATGTGGACCTATAGACGAATCCTAAGGATTTCCTGGAGATACCAAATTACAAATGACGAGGTTCTCAGCAGGATCGAAGAAACCAGGAACCTGTCGACCACCATATTGGAAAGGCGTGCAGAATGGATGGGTCATATGCTGCAACATAAAAATCTTCTGCACAATATACTGGAGTGAATGATTGAGAGATCGATTGGCAGAGGGCGTCCTCGTCGGAAGTATCTGGAGCAACTATGCCACGATATGGACTGCACCTCCTATACAGAGCTCAAGAGGATTGCTGAGGACCGAGCGGAGTGGAGGAGGAGACGCACAGCTTTGATGCTAACCAATCCCCAGGATTGAAACTGAAGAAAAAGAATTTAATCTCTCCATATCTTCAAACCGTTATAACACTCCTTTATACTTCTTACTTACAAAGTTCAATTTTTAAGTACATAAGTTTATTTTTGATGCTTTCATATCTTTTTTTTCTATATTGAAACTCCTAAGTGCAACATTTCCAAAGTATTTGTTGAACATTTATCCGTCTACTGTGAAATTTTTATTTCATTCCAAAACGTCAAAGTTGATCGCAACTGCTAATAACTGAAAACTTAAGGTGTGTTAGGTTTTCCTTTGATATCTCCAATTCTGCTTTGTTGAATATTTAAATCGATTTTTTTTCAATGTTTGTATTGGTTTCCAATAAGAAATTTCAATGTGTTACTTTTTTATATTTTTTATTATAAACCTTTGACTGAATTGGAACAGCACTCAAGACGTTAAAAAAAATTAAAAAATGTTTCAACAAATCAAATTTGTTTTTTAACGATTTTCTATTCTAGTATTTTTTTTCTTAAAATAAAAGATATTTAAGATTTCAAAGAATCGTTGCAAAGGGTAGCAACGTTTTTTTTTTTTTCAAGATAAGCATATGTCACCAGACTGGGAAAGGAGAAATAAGACGGGTAAGGACAAGAGTTTTGGAAAAAACACATTTCGTCATTGACGGGTGATGCAATATTTTTTCAGTCACTATTTTCTATTGACTACTTCTAATTATTTATAGAATTCTCGTATAAATAGAATGCATGTTGTAGGGAAATACATTTGCTTTGATTTCCAAAGTTTTTCTTCCACGGTCTGTTTATTTATAAAAAGGGTGATTATACGAGTAGATAGAATTGATGGATTGTTAAATTCGTTGCGAATGGTAGAAATGTTTTTTTTTATTTTCATTTTAATCTGTAGCGACTATACGTGCGGTCACTGAACCACGAGAAGACCTTTCCCCACCTTAACAATGCGAGACAAACAATGGACAAAGTCCACGCGGTCGGTCATTCAACTCACTAGCGGAGATCGCATTCCATGAGGAAAGGAGAGAGCAACACATCTTCCGCGCTGTCTCTTAAAACAAAGGATTACCTACGCATCGACAATAAACATATTGTAAGCGCAAAGACGAGACAGCGATATATTTCGTTCGCATTCCCGCACACGTCCAAAACATTATAAATACCGACGTTTGTCAATAAAATTCCTCTTTACATATTCCGATTTCGACAAGTTTTATTTATCAACAATCATCCTCATCATCTCTCCTTTAAGGAACAAACGTTCCTAAAAATCTTTAATTATGTCAATTATACATATTTTAATAATTAAATTTTAGTTTTATTATATGTACGAGTATAACATTTACGTATTTTAATAAGTCTATTATAATATAATTATGTCGATGACATTTACATATTTTAATAAGTTTATTATAATTTAATTATGTCTGTTACATTTATATATTTTAATGTCTATTATAATTTATAGTTTGCTTCCATGAAATTCATAAAGCACCAGTCAATTTCAATGATACTTGTTAAGGTTGATGCAGGGCACATTGTTTCATCATATCATTATGTATTGACATTTGATTTTACTAAATGCGTGGTGTATTCATCTACGAGCACATTGACAATTGATTATGCTTAAACTGTGTGCATGTTTCAATAATCGATAATGATATTTAATTACAGTTAAACTAAAATATGTGCATGTTGTATTCATCTACAATATATTGACATTTAATTACGTTTTTATTAAATTCACAGTGTACTTATCTACAAATATAGTGACATTGGTTACGCTTAAACGGTATACATGTTTCGTTTTTCAATATTGACATTTAATTACGCTTAAACTACAATATGTGCATGTTGTATTCATCTATATTGACGTTTGCTTTTACTAAATACATGGTGTATTCAATCTGCGAGTATGTTGACATTTGATTACGCTTAAACTGTGTACATGTTTCATTAATCGATATTGACATTTAATTACGCTTAAAATGCAATACGTCCATGTCGTATTCATCTATATTGAAACTTGGTTTTACTAAATGCATGGCATATTCATCTACGAGTATGTTGACATTTGATAACGCTTAAACTGTTTACATATTTCATTAATCGGTATTGACATTTAATTACGCTTAAACTACAATACAATATGTGAATGTTGTGTTAATCTATATTGACATTTAATTACTTACTTTTAAACTACAATAAGTTCATGTTGTATTAATCTAAATTGATATTTAATTACGCTTTTACTAAATGCATGGTGTATTCATATTCAAGTATATTGACATTTGATTACGTTTAAACTGTGTGCATCTTTCATTAATCGATAATGATATTTAATTACAATTGAACTACAATATGTGCATGTTGTATTAATCTATATTGACATTTAATTACGCTTAAACTACAATGTGTGCATTTTGTATTAATCTAAATTGACAAATAATTACACATCTACTAAATGCGTGGTGTATTCATCGACGAGTATATTGACATTTGATTACGCTTAAACTGTGTGCATGTTTCATTAATCGATAATGATATTTAATTACAATTGAACTACAATATGTGCATGTTGTATTTATCTATATTGACATTTAATTACGCTTAAACTACAATGTGTGCATGTTGTATTAATCTAAATTGACATTTAATTACGCTTTTACTAAATGGGTGGTGTATTCATCGACGAGTATATTGACATTTGATTACGCTTAAACTATATTGACATTTGATTACGCTTAAACTGTGTGCATATTTCATTAATCGATAATGATATTTAATCACAATTGAACTACAATATGTGCATGTTGTATTAGTTTATATTGACATTTTATTACGCTTTAACTACAATATGTGCATGTTGTATTAATTTAAATTGACAAATAATTACACTTCTACTAAATGCGTGGTGTATTCATCGACGAGTATATTGACATTTGATTACGCTTAAACTGTGTGCATGTTTCATTAATCGATATTGATATTTAATTACACTTTAACTACAACATGTGCATGTTGTATTTATCTAAATTGACATTTAATTACGCTTTTACTAAATGCGTAGTGTATTAGTCAACGAGTATATTGATATTTGATTACGCTTAACCTGTGTGCATACTGTATTAATTAAGCTATATTAGCATCTAATTGCGCTAAAACTATGTACAAGTCGTATTCATCTTTATTTAAAAATGAATGTCGAAAATGACGCATTGTTTGGTACAGTACGGACTATCCGCCTTTAGGCGGTATCTTATTGTGTTTATAACTTTGTTTATTATAATTTTTTGTGAAAATTTTTAACCGTCTGCTTACATACGTAAATATTGATTTTTTAATTTGATTTTTTCGTCATGTATTTTAAAGGTATATAAACATGCTTATTTTTATAACATATGGAATATTTTTTTTTGTAATGAATAAAGCGCTCCGACGACCTCCGTGGCCTGGTAGTAAGACACTTGTCTGCCGATCCGGAGGTTGCGGGTTCGATCCCCGCTGGAACCCAGATTTTTTTTTAAATAGGATTCCCGTCTGGTTAACACTTAGGGTCTATAAAAACATATTTCTGGTTGATTGGAAGAGATCGCCACATGGCAATAAACTCGCCAGGTAAAAAAAAAAAAAAAAAAAAAAGCGCTCACTACTTATTATTTTTATATCGTTTTTAAGCACATTACACCATTAATAAATTAATAATTGTTAAATATTTAAATGAACTTTTAATGAAAAGTTGGTGTAGTTCTACAAATAAAACTGTTAAAAAATTGTGATTTTTTACTAACTTTTCTTTTTTCTTCGGAACATAAAGTTTTTGTTGATTAAACTTAAATAAACAAATAAACTTTTCAGTAGAATAAAGATAACAAAAAAAAGTTGAACAAGGGAAACTTTCAAAGGATGAACACTCTTCATCCTTAATCGAAGTTCTCTCATAAAACATTAATTGAGGGATTCAATGCTCTGCACACAGGATACCTGCTAAAGTTTTGCGTAGCTTCATATCCTCGTACAAGGCTACCTCTTGATTTAAACTTAGTGCATAAGGTGAAACTTGGGAACAAGATATTCTTCATATTCTAATTAAACTTAACGCCTCCCTTTACTGTTGGGGAGAGTGAATATGGTTTCTTACCTACTAACTTCTTTGATTACTCTATAGTCATCAATATTATCACCACCACACCATCTGCTATGGTGATATGGCTATGTGATGAGAAGGGATGATGATTCATTGATGAGGTGTAGTCTACATATGTCAAATTTTAAGAAAGAAAAAGGGAACATCATATTCCACATAACTGTAGTCACAAAAAAGCGACATGAGAGGTCTAAATGTATATACAGAGAGACCCAAAAGTCACAAGACTATTTTTGTTCACGCCATAGCGTGACGCAAATTTACTATTCCGCTCGTGGGCTGCTCTGTCGTCGCTCCCGGCCCTGTCGCGCGCGGGCCGCTCTATTATCGCCGCCGGCCCTGCCGCGCGATCAAATATTGTTCACACCTATCTTAAATTATAGTATTGTCGCGAGTTGTGGTAGTTTTAACTCGACGAACATATTCCGGTCGTCTCGTTCACTTGTGCATAGATCATCATCGGAGGGACATCTCGGACCGAGCCGGCTGCGGCCGGTACGGGTCATCAACGACGAACCAGTGTGAATGGGTTCTCAACCACGTGACCGACCTCTTCAGCCCGAAGCATAGCCCGACCCGATTTCTTGACCTTATCATCCACCCGTAAGTACCTATCCATCTGTTCCTTTATCTCCATCTGAAAGTTTGGCTTTCGCCAAACTAATTTTAAAATAAAATCATTTTTTCTATTTCTTAATAATTAACATTTATTGGTTTATAAACAGAAAACATACTTCTTGGAAATAAAGTTTATTAACTTTTAAAAATTATATGTTTTAATTTGAAATCGCCGGATTAAGTGAAGTATCGTTTGTTTTATGGTGGTTTTCTGATCACAAAATGAAGAGTGTAAGCTCTTTGCGTTAGCACAATTGATCGTTGATTTTCTAGATAAAATTTGATCATTTTAACACGTTTCGCGGTCGTAAATTTGTTCATATTTAATTTTCAAGGATTACGCTTTATTAATCTGGAATAAAATTTAATTTATTAACCCTACAGTGCGCAATGATGCACATGTGAATCAACCAAAGTGTTTCTAAATATTTTTGTGTTGAGTGGTATAAACAACGACTCACGCGCTGTTAGTAATATGATACAATAATCTCCATGCTTTAAAACCACATAGGTTTAATAGAAAACTGTTTTACCGGTCAATTTGTCAGTTGAAGTTTGACTTGTTGCACGTAGATGACTTTTGTGATTTGTTCCAGTTTGAAATCAAATTAATTTATTATGGGTGATCAATGTAATCTTATTTTTCTTTCTTTCATTCTTTAGTACATATGTGTAACATAAGTGAAGTAAAATATATAATTTCATTTATATCATTATATCATATAGTTAACAAACAAATGCGCAGTGATTCATATATGAACCATACTCTTTTTTTAAATATAAATATACAATATAAAAACAAAAAAAAAGTGTAATGGTATTTTTCATGTTCCAGTATATATTTAATGCATAAATATATTTTTATTTTTGAAATAAAAAAAATCGCGCATTGTACGGTTAATAATTATAGAAAGTTATTTGAATTTTAAATAGTCTTGCAGCTTTTGGGCCAGCTGTATTACAACAACCCATGTTCGAAATGCATAATGTCTTACGATCAGAATATTCGATACAAAATACGTGTATCTAAAGATAAGCGAAGGAAGAAAAAAACTTTGTCAATTGTATCTAACGTAAGACATTGAAAGTAAAGAGAAGATAATAATAAGGGAATTATGAAGTATGTCAATTTTCTTACACTCACGTCTTACACAACTAGACAATTTTTCTCGTGTCTCGTTTTTTATAAACTTACAGTTTTCTTCTAAATTCTACACTATTCGAATATAATACTTTTGTAACTTTTTCATTATTCATTTTTTCTTCGTGAGCAAACCATTTCAATGTTTCGTTATTTATCTCACTTTATATAAACATATGTATGATATTTTTTTATAAAACGTAAAATTAGTTTTTTACACGTTATGACACTTGTCATATATAAAGCAATAAATTATTGCAGATACATGTGACGACCTGCATAGCCAGTTTAGTAAGACATCTGTCTTCCAACCTGGAGGTTGTTAGTTCGATTGCCTTTTCAGCACTGGATTTTTTTGAAAAAAGGACTTCAGTCTAGTATTCACTGAAGGCCTCAATAACATATTTTTGGTTGGTTGAAAAACATTGTCGCATATCAATAAAACTGTCAAATTATACTGTATTTAACGAAAATGTACTACAACATAATGCGTACCAATTTATTTACGTTGTATTTAAAAAAACATCAGCTTTATTTAGTTAATTATTTTTATTTTTATGATTGTGTGCGGTATATTATGGGATGAACATTTTTGGTATTTTTTGAGTGATAATATGTGAGGAGTTTGAATTCGCATGATGTTTCCAGTTGTAATTGAGTGTCACTGTTTGTCAGGTTGACGTGAATGTGCCACGGGGTTTTGTTTTTGTGTAATCGAAAATCGGAAATAAGTATCGATTTATTTTTTCATGCTAAATATCTTCAGTGAGATACAGGCAAAAACTTAGTTTACTGGGGATACGACAAATGAAAGGCGACAAACCCAGATCCATTAAAATTGTATGTCCAAATTAAATTACCTGTTGTTTTTTCGCAAATTATGTATATTTTTTGTCATGTGTAATAATAAATTAAAAAATAAATAAATAAATAAAATATTGATAAAAAAAATCCCTTACGTAAGTGTTGTTTCATCAAATAACAACAGATAGTCTCATAATGTATTTATTTTAATTAAAACAAGATTTTAACTAAAATAAGTTTTCATAGTTTTTAATATAATAAGAGTTTTCATAAAAATTTTGACGTTTTATTTAAATATTGTACTAAATATATATAAGTAAAATTTTATTATAGAATTATTTTATTTCATTTTTTTATTTAAATGTCAGAACAAAATAATTGTTCATTAAAAGGTCAAACGTTTTGGGATTACTTCCAAATGTAAGTTTCCCAAAACTCTTTTCTTTGTGAAACCTTTCGTCAAGAAAACAAAGTATAATTCAGGTTTTCAAAACGTGATAAATCAAATTTTTGTAACGTTTGTTAGAAAAACATACTGTCACTTTTGCTTTATTGGTTTAAAATATAATATCAACATATTTAAATAATATAAACAAATTTTTTTTTTCTTTAAATCAAGGTATTTTTTATTGATATGGGTCATAACAAAAAACAGTGTTTCTAATAAGTAAGAAATTGACAAAGTCGGAGAAAAAAAATGTGGGGCTTTATCACTAAGGTACAAATGTTTCGACCTTAACCCTTCCCTTACGGTGATAAAATTGAAACGCGCGCTCCGGTGTTGGGTAGTGAGTACGCGATCAAAAATTAGCGATTTTAAATCGGAAAAATAAGAACATTCATAGATAATCCCCTTAATTAATTATAATTGAAGGTAAAAATTATAATAATTGAGATTTATTTGCTGAAAACATTAAAAAACCATCTGGCAACACTCACGGAACGGGCGTAGATCTAGTCTCGTTGCCAGCCCAACAGCTACTGCGGCGCGGCAGGGTTGGTGGTTAACCCGGGCGTGGCTTACTCTTGCGAGGATGAGACAATTGAGCTCCTCGCTATTCAGTGGAGTATGCAAGAGTGAGATGCGAATATAGTGTCGCGCTTCCCGCATACTCTTCACCTATCGTCAAGACCCAAGATCGAGGCACTCACAGCGTTTAAATGCGAATTTGTTTCCGATATTCAGAAAATACTTACGATGTAGTCGATAAATTCTGATTATTATTAATATTATTTTTTAAATCAATGCGTAAATATATTATGGAGGAATACCTAAAATCTTAACCTTGTATTTATTATATTTATAGAGATATTGATGGTTATTATAAGCAACGTGTAGAAGATACCCAACACAGGGAAGGAAAGGTTAACAAGTTAGAGGATGTTTGTACATATACCACGCGCCTTGCATGGTCAGGCGATGGTGCAGATAAATTGATACATCTACACTTAAAAATATGTCTACTTGAACCGATGGAAGACATGATGTTTCGTTGTATTTTGAAATATTAATAATTGAACATTGCGCAATTGTCGAATTTCTTTCAAAAGAAAGGCAAAGCATGGCAGAAATCAAACTTAGTTTAGATGCTGTGAATGGAAATTTTCTGTCATATTCCACCGTGAAAGGTTGGTTTTAAAGAGTTTCCCTTAGGCAGAAAACTGATTAAAAATAACCTTCATCAAGGGAGACCAGCACAAGATCTTACTACAGATATACTTGCATTAGTGCAAAAGCAAGTATAACAAGGTATACTAAAATAGCAACAAGATACGGACTTTCAAAAACCAAAGTGTTTCGATTCCAAGACGATTATCTTGGCATGAATAAGGTGATTGTACGAGTAAGATGGGTGCCAAAACTCTTGACTGCAGTCCAAGTCTACGATATGTTAAATATAGTAATGAATTTTTGATGTTCTGCGATGGGAAATAAAAAAACATTATTTAGTCAATAATAACGGGAGATGAAACCATTCTTTTGTACCATGATCTCCTGTCAAAAAAGAAAACGATTAAACAGCGCCAACCACGATGTAGGGTATTATGACAGAGATTTCGTCGTTGTTGGTTCTGTGGTGTCGAGTGATCTGTCTCTTAGTGTTGGTGATATGAATAACGCGTGCAGCTTCACGAAACACTTGTTTTTAGGAAATCTTTAACAATCGAATGTGTTATTATCACACACTGGAATATTTTCAAAAGTGTACTTATATTTTGTTTTCACTTTGTAAGTTTTCTGCGATTTTCTTACAATATATGTTTTTCTGAACACGTGAAAATGTCGGAAACTCACTTATCCAATAGCCATAGCTACAATTTTCCTATATTCTTCTTCTTCCCAGTGTCTTGTCAGGTCCCTCCAACGTTGAATATCACCTGAGAGTAGACATCTTTGTTCCCGGCAGTCCGAAAAAGATCTCCAACGTCCCTTATGCTAGTCCAATTACGTATATTGCGGAGCCAGGAGATTTGCCTCCTGCCAACACCTCTTCGGCCTTCTATTTTGCCTTGGATGATTAGGTGCAGTAATTTGTACTTTGCTACTCTATGTACATGACCCAAGTAGGTCGCCTTTTGGATTTTTAAATTAGTCAGCAACTCTTCTATTTTCTTTTTAATTTGTCGATAAAAGTGTGTTCTCGTTCTGTTACGAATCAGTAGTGAAGTGTGAGTCGGCGTATTATCGTGGGGAAAAATCCAGAAGTTGTTTGTTCACAATTCTGTTCGTTTTGTTCGGATTACCTCACGCAAATAGCGTAAAATATATAAAAAAAAACAATTTGAAAATAAAAAAATCGCAAACGTGTCAAAATGTCTAATAAATATTTGCTTGTCAAACATAAACTGCCTCTCTAATGTGGCCAAAAATTTAAATATACATCACAGACAGTATCGCCAACGTGGAAAAAATATGAGTTCAATCAAAAACAAACAGCCCTCAAAATTAAAATAAAAAATGTTGGTTTTTATCACGCCATGTATATCTTCTTCCCTTTCAGGAAACGATCCCAGAGAGTAAACACACTAATTCGAGTTAACGAAAATATTAAAAGTACAATTAAAGACACCAATTATGAAACAAAAGCACTGGCTGAATACAAGAAATTGCTTTAAAGCAATACATTTGCCAGATATAGAAGTATTTGCAGAAAACTATTAAATACATAAATAAAAATATTTGAGTTATAATCTTTTATCGTTGACTCATGTTTACTATTGTTATATGCATACACCATTTTTCTGCCTGAATCCTTTTCTTTTTAATTTGTCGATAAAAGTGTGTTCAAATCCAGAATTTGACTATCCTTGAGAAAAGTCTGCTTAATCGGCGCTTCATAAATTATCATTTTATAATATGAGATCAGTATCATCAGGCATGTGAAATCACCTACAAGAATTAAGTGATGATCATGATAGTTTTTATTTTTGAACATTGAAATTGGTTTACGAACAGTAATATTATATTCATATTTAAAATTATTTCCAATCGAAGGCTACTCGATGTTTGCCCTCTAATTGTTCCGGGAAAGCAATCAGCAATGAGTTTACCTCGGGTTCAAATTTAATCTTAATTGAGATCTGTCTTTTTAATGATCCATTAAATGTCCGCTCTTATTAAATGAACAAAATATTTTGTTTTTAGATCAAATTTGTTAACTCTGATAATTGGTATCCTTGGCGCAATTCCGTTTTCATCTACAAAGGGATTTCAACGATTTATTGCCTAGTTTCAATATCAATCACTCGAAAACTTTTTGACTCGGTACAAAGTTAATAAAATTTCTCGAAGATGGATCGTTCTTTAATTGTATCAAATAATTAGTTAAATTTTCCAACAATTTTATCCATTTAAACACCCTCTTAACTGTTTTCATGACTTAAGTTTACTACGTTTATTTTAGATAAAGTAATTTTTTTATCTATACTAATTAGGTTTATTTAAAATCAAATTGTCTATGACGAAGAGGTTGTTGTTTACATTTTAATACAGATTTAGTGAGCTTCCCCTGCGTTGGTAATATTAAAGTTTTAGTAGATTTAAGCCGCCCCATTTTCCAATTTTTCTTTTCCAAGAACTCATTCCTTTTGAATAAATAATCCACTTTTACTAAATAAACGAATTTTTTCTGTATTTTAAATTGGATCATTGTTAGAAATAACGATTGTTGATGAAACTCAATTTTTCGGCCTGAAAATAGTTTTTTTTAGCGTTAGAAAAGGCATTGAATAAAATAATATATTTTTTAGTCTTTCTTGATTACTTTTTCAAAAACGTTGCTTTTTATACAAAAGCGTTTTCTTTTCGTGATTAAGTGAACTTATTTTTCTCAAAGTCTATTTTTTTAATGTTATTATAGTTTTAATTGAACCATAAAATCGAAATTTTAATTATATTAAGAATACATACCATCACACTACCCCTTTAAAAGGTTAAGCTCATAAGAAAGCGCTCTTGAAGTGATCGTTGTGGTCAGGAAACTGCGATTTACCAAATTATGAGGCTGTTATAACATACATACCACCGAACATGTTTGCTTGATAGAAGCCACAGAGAATAGATCTCCACGCTTTTCCAGGCTTAGTTGGTAAGACACCTATCTCCCGATCCAGAAGTTTTGGGTTCATATCCCGCTTTAACCTAGATTAAAAAAAATATTAAAGCCTGATTTTTACTTCAGGTCACTAAGACATATTTCTGGTTGGTTGGAAAAGATTGTCACATGGTAATAAGCCCACCAGGTTGTACTGTACACAACAAAAGTGTTATACTATACAATACAACTCTAGCCTCGTCCACACCCATATAGCATGCAAAACATGTTCTCCTGTTTCTAATACGTTGAAAGGTAGATAGAGTCCATCTCGTTAAACGTGTTTTCTTGTTTATTCTACATATCACATCCATACATCTCGTTATACGTGTCCAATATATTCATTCACTCCTGAAATTCTTGGAGGAGATCCCTCAGGCTATTTCTGATGCAGTATCAAGGATAAGAAACCTGTTTACTGTGAGAGAGAAACTTGAGAAGAAAATAAGAAGAATCAATTTGAGTGCTTCATACTGACAGCGCATAATAAAGTTGGACTAGTCACGCTCCTGATCCAGCTCGAGTACAATTCTGCGATGGTTATCCTTTGTCCCATAAGGACTCAGACAATAGGGCCATCCACAGAGTTTGTGCTGCCATGGAAGGAGTTATTATATTATCGTTATATGTCAAAAGATGTTGATTTACATCTATTAATACTCGTATGTCGCCGATACTCGGTTGTCAGGGTCTCGTCAATTCACTAATAGGGGATTTAAGAACTACTGGGCGTAAAGGGCTGCAACTCCATCTGCGGAGATAGAGTTGCAGCATTTTACACCCAAAGTACTTACTAACTGCAAATCTGTTCCCTTATATGTAATTAAAAGTGTAACACTAGGTTGGAAATAAATGATAAATAAATATATCTATAATGCCATGTGTATGATATGTTATATGTAAGAAAGAATATTCTTTGTAAGTTGTATTAAAATATAAAGTCCATTTTATTGGTAAGTATTTTATAGGTACATTTTATTGGTAAGTATTAAAATATTAAGTCCTAAATTAATCTTCTTCTTATCCCTGGCTCCGTCCCAACTCACTGTCGGCGAAGACTGTTGGGGTCAGCTCTCCTCGTCCTCAGGTTGAATGCTCTTCTGTCCCGGACTACGTCCCCCAGGCCGTGCCTCTGCATCAGGTTATCTTTTTGCACCACCCACGAATTCTTTGGTCTTTCTCTGGTTGTTATTCGAGGAAGATCCATGGAGATTGCCTAGTTCACAATGTGATCGGGTGCTCTGCGTCCAACGTGCCCATACCATCTCAATCGCCTCTCCTCCATCTTGCTGTTGATGTCTGTAACACCTAGGCTTCCACGAATGCGTGAGCTTCTTATTTTGTCTTTTAGGGACACACCAGCTGACCATCTTAGCATGCGTATTTCAGCAGTTTCTAGTTGCCTAGAGTAAGAGTTATACATCGTCCAGCATTCGGAGTCATAGAGGAGTGCGGGTCTGACAATCGTTTGGTATACCTTTCCTTTTAACTTTACTGGCATTTTCGGATCACATAGAACTCCCGTCATTGATCTAAACTTCATCCATCCCACACTAATTATATGTGTTATATCTGCTGCACATCCTCCATCGCTATGGATGAGTGACCCAAGATACTTAAAGGAGTCACAATTTGGTAATGTTTCTCCATCCATTTGCATTACGGGAGTTACAGCATTTGTGTTCTCGAATGGTAGGTACAGATACTCTGTTTTCTTTATGCTCAGTCTCAATCCATTGTCCTCTAAGATTCTTCTCCACCTTTCCAGACTATTTTGCAGGTCTTCATGTTTTTCACTTATTAATACGATATCGTCTGCAAATAGTAGGATTTTTAGGAGACTGTTCATTTCCTGGTTAGTTAAATAGTCCATGACTAAGATGAACAGTAGCGGACTGAGTGCCGATCCTTGATGTACCCCCACATTTACAGGAAATTAGTTCTAAATTAATGCATTCCCAAAACTCGTGACAAGTATAATATAATGCACAATACAAAGAATATAATCAGAGTACCTGATACTGGTGCCACCAGAGATGACTATGTAAGCTAAAATAGTGATAGGTATATCATGTTGCAAACATGATAAGTAGCTTCAGTATCTGCAGCTTATCTGCGTCTTCTTTCTCTACTAGAACCATTATAACTAGCAACGGTTTCACGTAATTTGACTGAATATATATGCTGTTATTTGCTCCCAGTTGTGCTGAGCATTAATTTTTTTAAGCGTCTCATGCAATACTTCCTTATATATCTTGCGGTGACCACCGTGTCGTATGCTACCATTTTTCAGCTCGGCAAATAAGACATTTTTTTGGAAGTGATGACACACAACACCAGAATATTAATACAACAGCAGTTTATTTTCCCAAAAACTCAACATTTGATTTGTTAAATATAAATTGACCATGTCATAATCAAAATAACGTATTTTGTACAATAACTAAAAAATAATCGATCTTTATTGACTTTAAAGGAAGTTTTTCAACGATGGTTCGTGTTATTTTGGAAGGAAATTTATGTATTGTACGATTGAAATTATATAAGATATTTAAATGCACTTTAACCTCTCTCTTCCTGTGCTAAAAAAATCCGCCCATTCTGGTGCTGTGTATTCAATACACATGTAAAAATGAGCGATTTAAAATCGGAAAAATAAGAATATTCATAGTCCAACGCTTAAATTAAACAAATTTGAAGACAAAAGTGATAATAGAATAATTGAAATTTAATTGCTAGAAACATGAAAAAAACATCGGCCTACGTTCACAAAGCGGGCCAAGAGGCCATCTAAAATTGATGCCCGAGAGCTAATGAAGCGAGAGAAGCGAGTGAACTGAGATTATATTTCTTGCGTTCCCATATACCGAAGTAGAGTGAGAGTGAGATCTGTATAGCGTCGCTTCCTCACCCATAGCGGTTTTTTAGAATGAATATACCTACGTCACATATTGGCGCACGTTTGATAGTATTGGTGAATTTATTCCCGATTTTCACAAAATATCTCTGATGTCGATTAGTGCTATCGATTGATGTCGATTAGTGCTATCGCTAATAATTATTATTTTTTCATTCAATGCGTTTATGTATTACGGAGAAATACCTAAAATCTAAACCCAGTATTTATTTTATTTATAGATATATTAAAGTTTTTAGAAGCAATGTGTACTAGTTACACATCACAGGGAAGGAAGGGTTAAAAAACTATGACAACACTTACTAAACAAAATACTAACAACCTCAAAAAATTAACACGATTCAGACAATTTGTTTTTTTTGCATCGGTATTCTATACACAAAATAAAAAAAATAATAAAATTTTATCAATAAAAATATAGAATTTATTAATTTATAAAAAACAAACCTTATAAATAAATTTAAATAGATTAACCGTATAGTTAAAATGAAATAAAAGTTAAAGAAATACCTGAGAAGGAGTTTCCTGAACTAAATAACATTTACTTTAACTAGTTGCAGCCCGTGAAATATTCACGGAAGTAAAACACATTATACATTTTTGAAATACCGAATGAAGCAAGATCAGCTTAAAGTTTTAGGGTTCATTAATGTTTAAAGTTTAAAATAAAAAAAGGTACATCTTGATTGATGAATTATTTAATTCTCAAAAATCTTTTCTGTATAAACATTACTGTTGTTCAATTTAAATCGTTGATAAAGTTTTCCTTGAAGACTTGTTTCAGATATATTGACTTGTATGTTTTCACGTTTCCGACATTGTGAAAAAGCCACATATACTCGTAAATGTCTGCATTAAAAATAAGAGCATAAGATAAATAAACACAAGTAATTATAAGGTTCAATATAATAGGAAATAAATACATTATTTAATGAATTACAATTCAAAATAAATTGGCATCGTCCCCTTTTACGGACCCAATGAGATTCAAATTTCGAAGTATTCCTCTCTCGCTCTCTTGTATATAAAATTCAATTCTCGTATTCTTTCTTTGACGACAACCGTTGTACGGGCTTTGGCCTATTTATATTATGATATGTTATATTAGTGATGTCTACCAAATAATATTTGACTGATTTTTTAAGATATTTTTGCTTTTTAGTTTGAGTTTACTTTCAGTTAAAAAATCTCTCCTTTTTGTAATGTTTCATGGTAGGAAGATTAAAAGCTGATTCAATTGTGATCTGAATAATGAGTTCCAATCTAATCCGGAGCAAAATTCAAATTTCAAAACACGGACAGTTTGTTACAGAAAACTGCCACTCAGTAGCTCTGAGTTAATCTCTACGAGCGGGAACATTATTTCTTTCGATATCGACAGCGTTTCTAACTGAAGAATTGTCAAGAATGGAAAAAAAATCTGCAAAGGGGATAAGATTGATATTTTTGCGAGGAATGGATAAGTGAAGATATTTGGACCTTTTCTTAGGATGGTCTCGATATTGATTATTCATTTGCGATATCCATCCGGATCGAGCGGTGCGGATGGCATTGTCGCGGAATACCAATTGAACAGTAATCTCCTTTTGATAACATGCCAATGATAAATTATTCAGGACTCACAATGCAGGACCCACCCCTTGGCCCACCCCTTTGTCAGTGCACGGAGGGATATTTAGAAATTTAAATGGAAAGAAAAATCCCAGTCATATTCAGTTTATAAAATAAATTTAATATTTATTTATTTTATGAAGTTTAAATGTACAAGTTAAACATAATAACATAACATACAAAGCTTTTAGGGAATTATATATTGTTTAAAATATAAAAATTAATTTACAAAGAATATTTTTTTAGCTGAAATAATTAACCTCCATTACTTAGAACGGTAAAATATTATATATTTAATAACATTTTCTGAAATGTTGAAGTTGTCAATATCCGAAACCCCATTCAATAAAGATAGTCTGTAAAAATCATTTTTACTTATTGTCAGGCTTAACTTTCCCCTCCCTGTGCTAAAAAACTCCGTGCGTTCCGGTGCTGTGTATTCAATACACATCAATACATATATAAAACTGAGCGATTTAAAATCGGAAAAATAAGAAGATTCATAGCCAATCGCTTAAATTTATTAAATTTGAAGTCAAAAGTGATAAAAATTGAAATTCGATTGCTGAAAACATGAAAAAAACATCACCCGATGTTCACAAAACGGGCGAAGAGACTGCCCCAAATGGATGACCGAGAGCTACTGAAGCGAGAAAAGCGAGCGAACTGAGATTCTATTTCTTGCGTTCCCATATACTGAAGTAGTGTGAGATAGAGACGAGAATAGCGTTGCTTCCTCACTTAAAGCAGTTTTTTAGCATGAATATGCCTACATCACACACTGGCAATCGTTTGATTGTATTTATGAATTTATTCCCGATTTTCACAAAATATCTCTGATGTGGCCGATAAGTGCTAATCATTATTAATATTATTTTTTCATTCAATGCGTAAATGTATTACGGAGGAATATCTAAAATCTGAACCCAGTGTTTATAATATTTATAGAGATATTAAAGTTTTTAGAAGCAATGCGTACTAGTTACGCATCACAGGGAAGGAAGGGTTAAAAGATAATATTTCTGTACCTCGAATAGTTGTTAGGAACATACTCATAAAACCATATTTAATTTATATTTTGCTTCCGTCAGCAACTTTAAGATATAAGAAAAATCCTCACCACCCTCCTCGCGCTGAGAAGGTAGTATTCCAATATACTTGGAAGAAACCTTGTTAGGTAGAGACATGGATAGAAACCGTACTCACATAAGTAGAGATATCTCTACAATTTATTTTGGCCTTTCTCTACCGTTTGAGAGTAACGAATCTTCCACGGATTTCACACGTAGCAGCGCACTAAACAGTTATCTGTGAACCTCTTAGAAATATTAAAGAGATATAGTCATAGGTAGAAACTGCACTCACACAAGTAGAGATATCTCAAAAATTTCTTTTGAATTTTCTCCACCATTTGAGAGTAACAAATCCCCCGTGGGCTCCACACCAAGGAACCACATTTTAACTTACGATGTGCCAACTCACTGTAGAGGGATCGGATAATATCTCCCTTATAAATGGTTTAGAGACTCACGTTATTTACCCTAATACTTACACAGTTCGTCGATATGAAAACCAAATTATTCATGTTAAAATCCAACTGTTTAATGTATTCTGCTCTCTGAATTATAAAATAGTTCAAAGTGTATTTGAAAATCCTACTGAACTCAAAATATTAAAAGAGATGACAAATGTGACATAAAAACGAAACAAAAATAGTATCGCAGGATCTATTTTTTTATCCACTTTGCACGGGTTTCTCCTGTTACACAAAAAGGGGCTGCTTCTAGCGTTAGCTTATTCGTTAGGAAGAATATTAGCCAGGAATCTTCTCATACTACTAGGCGGTACCGAGAATATACAATATCAACAGTGTCATTCAATAGGTTCAATATCTCTATACCACGCGTGACTGAGTATTTAGCCGTGATATTCGTCCTGTAAGTTGGTATGTAGAACAGAGGGGGATTCCTTGCACCCCTATATTTGTTAGGTACATATAAGCTTATAGAATCGCGAAACAGTTAAACCAACCATGAAAACCCTTAAGTAGGAATTTCCAACAATTAATGTTACATTACAACTGAAAAAGATATTTGATAAAAAGTCTCGACTTAAATTTAATTATTTATCTAGATAAATCAAGTGTCACCTAAATCGATCCTAAGTCGTTTACAGTATCGTATAGGATTTATCAAAAAGGGTAAATATAAAAAATGTCACGTTTCATCGAAAGTGTGTGTAGATTAACACCCAAAGGAAAATAACGTGTATTTTTTATTATAGTGCTTTAATTTAAAATGTTTTTTTACACGTGTTTGGTTTTTTTTTAATACCGTATATTTTTTGCTTCTAACTTAATACATGTTAAATGTTTCGAAATCAGCCGTTTGCTAGAATTTTTTTGACGTTTACAAAATTTTGAAATAAATTGTTCCTAAACTTTTTTTATACATATCTCTTTTCATTTGTAAACAATAATTGTCAATTAAAAATATATATTAAAACATTGAAAATTATACATTATTGAACCATGCACAAATTTTGTTTGAAAACAGTATTGTTTATTGGCCTTTCCAGTTCACCGCTCCTCTTTTTTACGTCCTTTACTGTTAATGCAGTGAGATTCTGGAATCAGTTACAAACCAATATAAGACTCACTCCGTCCTTGGCATGCTTTAAGAAGCGACTGAAAAAAACTCTTAATTTCTAGTTAGTAAAATAAAGTGTTTCATTCTCGATTTTTCCTTTCCTCTCCACCATTCCTTCCTTTTCCTTTGATTGATGATATCTCACTTTATATGAAAAGGAATGTACTGGTGATTGTCCGTCTTTGTGGGGTTCGTGGGCATATGCTCACGTATGTGTTTATGAATTTCGTGGGGATGGATAGTCATTTGAATGATTTATGCAACCATGTAACTTGCTTCATTTACTTTTGTCAGGTTCGTTGGAAGAGATTTCCACCTGGTAATAATAGTATTGGCAATAAAAGTGTTAAATAAACAAATAAGTAGATATTCTTTTGTTTTAGTTCACATGAAAATAGTCTTCATCCTTTGATTTATCAAAGATTTTAATTTTTACTTTGTGGGAATCCATATTAGAATAATTAACAAATTATTTTCAACTGCGCCTGAAGAGAAGCTCAAGATAGGAGGTAAAAACACGTGTAGCGAGAATTTAAGGTAAAATATTACATTAATTTATTGCTAAATAGTCTGCATCCATTTATTCTGCGCAATTTGATGTTTGCTCAATTAAGTTTCATTGCTCAGAAAAAAAAAACAATTTAACAAAAATTTAAAGTCCATTCATTGCTCAGAAAAAAAAAACAATTGAACTAAAAATTTAAGTTGGGAGTATGATTGTATCATATCCCAATTTTATTGAATTTCGACGTAATTTATTTATAAGACTGCTGAACAAAAAAATCAGCCTTTTTTTTTTCTAAATAAATTCAGTTTTATAATGAAATTTTAAACGAGCCTCCCACTGTGCGCTTGATTGCTAAGGGCTTACGAAGATAATTGAGGTGTTTTATTCTTTACCAATAATTAAAAACGGATTATATTTTTAATTATCTCTATGTGAACGCACTTTTTATGATGAATATTCAATGAATATTTTATTATTAAAAGCTTATTTTTTTATGCTAAACAAAGATATTTTAAATTTTATTTAGACATGTAAATTATAAACTCAAACTTTCAGAATGTAGTAATGGATAATTCGGGGTTGTATGATATTTCAAGGAATTTTATATAAATATGTTATACAATATAATCTACATTTTTTTTTATATAATCGAAAATCGGAAAGAATTATCGATTTATTTTTTCAAGATATATGCCCTCAGTGAGATACAGGCAAAAGCCTAATTTGCTGTGGATAGGACAAATTTATTTATTTATTTAATTAACGACATAACAGTGTCTTTTATATACAAATGGACATATGACAAGTTATACAAGTACTTAAAATTATTGACAAAAAATACAAAATATTGTCTAAAATTAACATTGGAGATACAAAAAGCAGTAGTTATAATAAATTACAATGTCATTGTTTCAAATGAAAAGTGACAAACAAAGATCCATTGAAATTGTGCGTCCAGATTAAATTACCTGTTGTTTTTTTTATATTTCTTGTCATGTGTAAAATTAAAAAAATAATGTTTAATTGACAAGTTGTTTATTTTTATTTTTAAATTAATTATGTATTTTTCAGCCAACCCCTCGGCCTCAATCCAGAACCTGTCGGCGGTATGCTCGGCTCGAATCAGTGAGTGGAGACCGAGAAACAGACTAAACCACCGCGCAAAAAACCTGCGACATTAAAGGGGTGTCATTTAAACGCACTTCAACAATCTCCTTTTCAGGAACAAATATACTTGGTGTGAGAAAAATTAACAATCTTTTTATTTTATTTAACCTGGCGAGTTTATTTCCATATGGCAATCTCTTCCAATCAACCGGAAATATGTTTTAATAAGCCTTAAGTGAAAACCAGACTGGAATCGCATTTTTTTAAATCTGTGTTCCAGCGGGTTCGAACCCGCAACCTCTGGATTGGCAGACAAGCGTCTAACCACCAGGCCATGGAGGTCGTCTTGGACTTGGACTTGAACCAACGATTGACTGTGACCTAGGAATGATCACCCAAATAAGATAGTTTTTAAGTATTGCGCGCTTGGCAAAATACATATGTGTATAGCGTATACCGTTCCGTATGAGTTAACTACATTATAATGCAGTATTTTTGGGTATTGTGCGCTATGCATCTAGATGTTGGGCTCACATAAGTAGGCTTTCAATTGCCAAAAATATGCTGATAACGGTGGGCGTTATTACCTATCGCCAAGGCTTACAGAACTTGCTCGGCGCAATTAATTATCTATTGGCCTTTCCAGTTCACCGCTCATCTGTTTTTACGTCGTCCTTTACTGTCCATGCAGTAAGACTCTGGAATCAGTTACAAATCAATATAAGACTCGCTCAGTTCTCATGCTTTAAGAAGCGACTGAAAAAACTCTTAATTTCTAATCAGTAAAATAACGTGTTTCATTCCTGATTTTTCTTTTCCGTTCCTCTCCACCATCCCTTCCTTTCCTTTTGATTGATGATATCTCATTTTATATGAAAAATAATGTTCGGGTGATTATCCGTCTTTGTGGAGTTCGTGGGTATAAGCTCACGTACATGTTTATGGATTTCGTGGGGATGGATAGTCATTTGAATGATTAATGGGACCACGTAACTTGCTTCATTTACTTTTGTCTGGTTGGTTGGAAGAAATTGTCGCCTGGCAATAAGCCCGCTAGATTGTATTTTCAATAAAAGTGTTTAATAAATAAATAAGTACACTCGGTCTTAACGGGGCTCGCTCCATTGCATCAGGAGGTCCAGCTTCGCGCCGCAGTTATCCTTTTCGGTAAGGGTCAACTCGCGAGGACAACTTTAGTTGACTTCAACTCATATCAGCGCTTTTATTATTTTGTCAATCTTCCTGTACTCATTCGTTGAACATGCCCAAACCATCTCAATATACTCTCTTCATCTTACTCTATATATCAACATTAAGCTCATATTAATCCCACATCACTTCTTTCCGTATTTTGTCATAGATTGTCACCCAATGAATTATTCGTCGTTTTTGCTGGTTTTAAAAGTCATGGATCCCATTCCAATGTCAATCTAGTTGAAAAATATAATTCATTTTCAATCGAGTGAGCCGTTGTACACCAGCAAACTCATCGGCCACATCTTTGTACTAGGTCCGATCTCACTAAAAGATGATCAAAGCGCACCGGCAGGATTTTTTTATGACTATATAGACTCAAGTCAAATACTAGGCAGAAAAATATATGTCATTCAAGGTTAGTAGCACAGCACGGGGTTCGAACCGGCAACCTTCAGCCCAGAAAACCAGTGCGTTACCACGTACTGAACTCCCGTTCCATTTCTATACTCGCGTATTCAATAATGCATGGGTTGCTAATTCTTGAAAAATAAATTATAAAACAAAAAAAGTTGTTTTGTGGAACGAATTATTTTAAGCTTGAATTATATCGGTGATATGGCACGAGATTTATGTTAGTTAAGAATTGATATTTCTAGCAAACTTCTTTCTCAGACACCGTAGATAGATAGTTATTATAACAAGCTTCAAATACAAATATTTACACAACACGAGTAGAGGTTTATATAACACTCGTATAGCACATAGTAGATACTTGTTCTATACAAGTGAAAATCTTCGCTTCTTAAGTTTAACGTTTGTGGAAATACAACAGAACTTTGTATGATACACGAAGTTTCAGTATTCATATTTATTCAAAGTATAGACAAACACTATTTATCGGTTAAACGTTTACGATATCACAATACAAACACAGTGATATCTTGACAAACGGCATAACTTAGGGATGCGACGCGCGAATACTGCGGATATCAGTGATGGGTTTGGTTGTTGCCGTGTCCAGTTCTATTATTATGTGTATTGTATATATGTATATCAGCTACGCACACACACACTTAACCCTCCGTCGGGCGCAATACAAATTCTAACACGTTCGGGCGCAACTCACCTGTGAGATTAAAAATTTAATTTCTGCTTACGCTTAAGAGAAAGCTTATCAAACTGAACTTTTTCACTCAAACATGAATATATAACATTTGTACATTTCTTAGCACTTTTCAATAACAACATTTTTTAATTTTCTCATATTGTTTTTCTTAAAATAGAAGATAACTAGTTTACAATATTGTCAGTCTTTCGTTGTTAGCTTATCAACACAACTAATGCAATTCATCAAAACTTGATTAGAAAGTTATTCCTGATCAGACTCACGCTGAACAGTTTCTAAAACATTCTTATAACAATTTTCACACACCATGCGTGCATGTTTATATTCATATAGTAAATAACGACCAGTATACTATAATTGAATTAGGGGCTACAGCATAGATATACGAACTATTACAGGTATATAAAAATAAATATTGAGAAAATAAACTTACGTAATCGGGCGCAACTCATCCAGCAGATTAAAACTTCCATCACGGAGACCAACGGTGCACTGGAGAAATAACAAAGATATCCTTTCGTGAGGGTTAGGGAGTCAGGAAGCTATTATAAGCCTCACCTCTTTGTCGGTAAACCTCGCCCATGGTCCCAAAAAAAACGAGGTACCTCATCTTAGAGATCAGATGCGCCCCACCAAGGGTTAATTGACACGCATATATGTAAAGCGATGCGTACTGTCACTGGAACCCTAAAGTCTTTACCTACATCTTGGCTTCCAGTGCTATCAAACATCCCCCCCCCCCCCCTGGTTTGAGTTGTACAGAGAATGTAATTTAAGAGTGGAGGATGATATCGCAAATCGAACAAATGTCTAATATAACGAAAATAATTACCGTCTAACGTCTTAACCGTTCCCTCCCTGTGAAAATAAGAACATTCATAGCCAATCGCTTAAATTAATTAAATGTGAAGTCAAAAGTGATAATAATTGAAATTTAATTGCTGAAAACATGAAAAAAACATTTGATGTGTTAAATACAAGTTGACCATGTCATAATTAAAAGAACGTATTTTGTACAAAAACTAAAATAGAATCGACCTTTATTGACTCCAAAGGAAGTTTTTCAATGATGGTTCGTGTTATTTTGGAAGGAAATTTATATATTTTATGATTGAAATTATATAAGACATTTAAATGCACTTTAACCTCTCCCTTCCTGTGCTAAAAAATCCGCCCGTTCTGGTGCTGTGTATTCAATACACATGTAAAAATGAGTAATTTAAAATCGAAAAAATAAGAATATTCATAGTCAATCCCTTAAATTAATTCAATTTGAAGTCAAAAGTGATAATAATTTAAATTTAATTGCTAAAACCTGAAAAAAAAACATCGGCCGACGTTCACGAAACGGGCGAAGTGAGCATCTCAAATGGATGTCTGAGAGCTACTGAAGCGAGACAAGCGAGTGAACTGAGATTCTATTTCTTGCGTTCCCATATACCGAAGTAGAGTGAGAGTGAGAATAGCGTCACTTCCTCACCCATTGTAGTTTTTTTAGAAATATACCTACGTCACACACTAGCACACGTTTGATTATATTGGTGAATTTATTCCCGATTTTCACAAAATATCTCTGATGTGGCCGATAAGTGCTGATTATAATTAATATTATTTTTTCATTCAATGTGTAAATGTATTACAGAGGAAAACCTTAAATCTGAACCCAATATTTAATATATTTATAGAGATATTTAAGTTTTTAGAAGCAATATTGTACTAGTTACACGTTACAGGGAAGGAAAGGTTAAGGTCTAAAGTCAGAAGATAATGGTTTGCGGCTCAGTCAATATACTTATAAAGCTGCTTAAGGTCTAAATTTCAAACAGCCTGACAAGGAACCAGTACCTACTTTCAGAACAAAAACTTTAAATGCACCTAAACTTTCCTTTTAACGTCACTAGATTGGAGTCGCAAATGGAGTCATAATAGCCAGCAGATTTTCTTGAACCAGTTATGTCCTTAGAAAAGACAATAAACTTTTGATAAATTTCGTATATATGTCTAAACCTTTAGAAGGCAGAGCTCTTATTCAACCCAGGCAAAGAGCGTTTGACAATGTACTGATAGACCTACAGTGAATTCAAAGAAACTGGATGCAAAAGATGCCGCATTGTCCGGAATAAAGCGGCATCCTCACGGAGGCTTAAGTTCTTCAGGACTAGTGTAGTCATTGCAGATAAGGTAAGGTAAGGTATTCTTTAGAATCGAGAAAACGACAAATATTTGTGTTATTCTTCATCTTAGTGTCATGTCAGGTCCCCCCAACGTTGAATATCACCTGAGAGTAGACGTCTTTGCCCTCGGCAGCCCGAAAAAGATCCTTGACGCTCCTTATACCAGTCCAATCACGTGTATTACTGTATTATTCAAGATAACTGAATTACAGATTGTCAATATTGTGAATAAGAAGGATTTTTTACTTCACAAGACTACCTCGAATCAGAAACTCATAAAGTATGCCTCGAAGCCTTATTTAAATTACTATTCTGGGTCATTATTTGATGATGATCACCTCGACATCAGTTTAAACAAAAGAAACGACTTTGCCAGTTCCGATATAATAGGGAATCGAATTAATGGTTGACCTTTTATCAATTAAATTTGACCTAGTTTTTATCATTATTTTTTAGACCTTATATTATTTAGTTACAATTATGAAGTGTTTTATACGTACTAAAATAAATCACACTTGAGGTAAGATTTCATGAACTGAAGAATCTTATGATATTTAGAAATGTTGGTAGACATCAAGTGAGAGGTACGAGTATGTCTGAAACAAAATCAGCAATCCTCCAAATCCAAATTAAATAGAAAGCTCTATATATGATACGAGTATAACACTGTCTTCAAAGTGGTGCGCAAGGAGAGAGGACATCGATTTTTGAATCAGGGATAATTTAAAAAAATACGTGGGTTGTAGCTAATCTGTATAACTGTCAAACAATATAAATCTGTTGAACTAACGTCCGTGTGTAACAGAAGGTGTTGTTACAGATACGGTTAAATAGTTATTATTCAATTGAAGGTCAAAGATAGATTTATATTTTTCAAATACATTTCTCTTGATATGATTATAAGATCCAAAACAATAATGAAAATTATAAATGTATTAACCAGAGATTAATTTACATTTGAACAGATCAATGAGTATACTAAAACGAGAAAGCAATGTATTATGAATGATTAAACGAGAAAACAATATTTTATAAATGATAAAATGAGAAAGCAATTTATTATGAATGCTTAAACGAGAAAGCAATTTATTATGAATGATAAAACGAGAAAGCAATTTATTATGAATGATAAAACGAGACAGCTATTTATTATGAATGTTAAAACGAGAAAGCAATTTATTATGAATGATAAAACGAGAAAGCAATCTATTATGAATGATAAAACGAGAAACTAATTTATTATGAATGATAAAACGAGAAAGCAATTTATTTTGAGTACTAAAACAAGAAAGCAATTTATTATGAATGCTAAAACTGGAAAGCGATTTATTATGAATGATAAAACGAGAAAGCAATTTATTATGAATGATAAAACGAGAAAGTAATTTCTTGTGAATGCTAAAACGAGAAAGCTATTTATTATGAATGATAAAACGAGAAAGTAATTTATTATGAATGCTAAAAAGAGAAAGTAATTTATTATGAATGCTAAAAAGAGAAAGTTATTTATTATGAATGATAAAACGAGAAAGTAATTTATTATGAATGATAAAATGAGAAAGTTATTTATTATGAATGATAAAACGAGAAAGCTATTTATTATGAATGATAAAACGAGAAAGCAATGTATTATGAATGATAAAACGAGAACGCAATTTATTATGAATGATGAAGCTTGATTCTTTTAAAATGTATAATATTAATATCCAATCAATATATTCACTCTCACTCACGTTTTTGCTGTGATGTAAATATATAAATTCGATCATTAATAGTTTACATCAAGTTTTCTGTCAAAATATATACACTCGGCTCTGAATTTAGCAACATTCGAATTCTACATTATTAAAGAATTCCAGTTTTATTCTGGAATCAGATTTAACTTACAATTTTGTTAAAAAAAACAACCTAAATGTGTAAGTTTTTTTATTATTTACGTAAGATGAAATTTCATTTTTAAGTATCAGACATCATTTTATTGATCACAATGGTAAGATGGCTGTAAAAACAGTCACATATGTTAAAAATAATCGATGAGACTCCAGGGAAGCAACAACACAAATTCTTGTAAAGCGTTGTATTGAAAAAATAAAGTATACCGTCATTATTATCGAACTTTAATATTACGTGTAATAAAATAACAACGACAATTAAGGATCAATCGTGGTGACATCGCATCACTAGTGACGGTGTGATACTAATTGTGGAACACGACATGCCTAATCCTCGGAGTATAATAATTAACGTCACAAAGCAGGGGATCACTAAAGGCTTACACAGTGGATGAACGGTGACGAGTGACGAGTGACCGGTGACTGGTGATCGGTGAATCCACCGGAAAAGGCGAGTTCTCTCTCAGGAATCAACAAAAACAAATGTTTTCCATAAACAGATAAATTGGTTTATTTAGACATGTCATTGATATCCTTTGAATTTTAAGCTTTGAAAATTTCCTTATTTTTCATTCTTACTTAATTTTTACATTGAAAAATAATAAGTTATTATTTAATATCATTTAAGTTAATAGACGTATGTTTTGATTATTTATTTATTAAATTACTACGTGATCTTAAATGAAAATAACCGAATGTCAAAATGATGATCCTTAGAAAAATACAGTTGCAGGATCGATTCCTCTTGGAACAATTTTGTTTAACCCTTCCCTTACGGTGATAAAAATAATACGCGTGCTCCGGTGTTGGGTAGTGAGTACGCAATAAAAAATTAGCAATTTTAAATCGGAGAAATAAGAACATTCATAGATAATCCCCTTAATAATTATAATTGAAGTTAAAAATTATAATAATTGAGATTTATTTCCTAAAAATATTAAAAAAACCATCTGGCAACGCTCACAGAACGGGCGTAGATCTAGTCTCGTTGCCAGCTCAACAGCTACTGCGGCGCGGCAGAGTTAGTGGCTAGCTCGGGCGTGGCTTACACTTGCGAGGTTGAGACAATTGAGCTCCTCGCTATTCAGTGACGTATGCAAAAGTGAGATGCGAATATAGTGTTGCGCTTCCCGCATACTTTTCACATATCATCAAGACCCAAGATTGAGGCACTCACAGCGTTTTAATGCGAATTTGTTTCCGATATTCACGAAATACTTACGATGTAGTCGATAAATTCTGATTATTACTAAAATTATTTTTTAAATTAATTCGTAAATATATTATGGAGAAATACCTAAAATCTTAACCTTGTATTTATTATATTTAAAGAGATATTGATGGTTATTAGAAGCAACGTGTAGAAGATACCCAACACAGGGAAGGAAAGGTTAAAAGGATTTTAGTTTGATTTTTACATCACAAGTTTTCCATATGGCAATAAACCTATCAGAACATCATTCAACAAGAGTATAAAGCAAAAATAGTGCATGATCGCGAGGTAACACACTTGAATTGTAATATAAACCTCTACTCGTGTTGGGTAAATATTTGTATTTGAAACTTGTTGTAATTATTATGTACGGTGTCTGGGAAATAAGTTTGCTAGAAATATAAACTCTTAATTAACACAGATCTCGTGGCATATCACTGATATAATTTAACCTTAAAATAATTCGTTCCGCCAAACAACTTTTTTTGTTTTATCATTTATTTTTTAAGAATTATCAACCCATGTATTATTGAATACACGAGTATAGAAGTGGAACGGGAGTAACGCACTGGATTTCTATAAGAAAAAAAAACATGTCTGTGTGCTCTGATCGTCTCACTTTGGTATGCAATTGAATCTAGTACAGTAGTGTGGACGAATCATTCACTTTCAACAAGAAAAAAAACATGTCGGTGTGATTTGATCGTCTCATTTTGGTATGCAATTGAATCTAGTACAATAGTGTGGACGGATCATTCACTTTCAACAAGAAAAAAAACATGTCTGTGTGCTCTGATCGTCTCACTTTGGTATGCAATTGAATCTAGTTCAGTAGTGTGGACGGATCATTCACTTTCAACAAGAAAAAAAACATGTCGGTGTGATTTGATCGTCTTACTTTGGTATGCAATCAAATCTAGTACAATAGTGTGGACAGATCATTCACTTTCAACAAGAAAAAAAACATACCGGTGTGCTCTGATCGTCTTACTTTGGTATGCAATCAAATCTAGTACGGTAGTGTGGATGGATCATTCACTTTCAACAAGAAAAAAAACATGTCTGTGTGCTCTGATCGTCTCACTTTGGTATGCAATTAATCTAGTTCAGTTGTGTGGATGGATCATTCACTTTCAACAAGAAAAAAAACATGTCGGTGTGATTTGATCGTCTTACTTTGGTATGCAATCAAATCTAGTACAATAGTGTGGACGGATCATTCACTTTCAACAAGAAAAAAACAATACCGTGTGTGCTCTGATCGTCTTACTTTGGTATGCAATCAAATCTAATACGGAGGTGTGGACGGATCATTCACTTTCAACAAGAAAAAAAATATATCAGTGTGCTCTGATCGTCTTACTTTGGTATGCAATTAAATCTAGTACGATAGTGTGGACGGATCATTCACTTTCAACAAGAAAAAAAACATGCCGGTGAGCTCTGATCGTCTCACTTTGGTTTGCAATCAAATTTAGTACGGTAGTGTGGACGGATCATTTACTTTCAACAAGAAAAAAACAATACCGTGTGTGCTCTGATCGTCTCACTTTGGTATGCAATCGAATCTAGAATAACATAATAAGAAATGAAGATATTACGAAAATAATGCGTATTAGAAAAAGATGCAGTGCAAAACTGAAATAAAATAATCATTGAAATAGTTCAGCCACTTTAAAAGAATGAATGATGAAAGATATTAAAAAATAATATGTACAAGTAGTACCTATATGTTATAAGGTGCGAGAAGTTTGGGAAGAGAAAAAAAAAGTAGCATTTAACAACACAACTACTTTTGGGATATTTTTCGGGAACCAATTACCTGCATAAATTCAGGGATTACTATATTTATGCATATTCGATATATTTATTTAAATGAACATGACATGGTCGGGATGAGGGTAATGATAACCTAACATAGTTTTTATTTTAATTTATTTTGATTATAAAAAAGTTAAAAACAATGTGCTAGGCTGCGCTTGGACACTTACACCGCATGCAATACACTGACCTTTCCAAGAAGGTTTTTGTTCAAGTATCCGGTGGGCGTAGATGAAAAGAAAAATTAAAGCTGAGATGACTGGATGGTGCGACCGAGATCTGCCAAACTCTGGGTATAACCAATTGGAGAAGGAATGCTGCTCAGAGATACAGGTGGCTGAACATTCAGTAAACAGTCAAGACTGGTACTTAATTGTAGAGCTGATGATAATGTTGATAAAAAAAAAATCGGTTGATTATAAATTTATTTCTGTAAAATAAATTCCTTTTCGCAAGTTTTAAATGTAAATGTAAATAAACAACATGGGCCTAAAGAACGCAAGCAATTGGTCAAAACATATGTGTAGAGTATTTTGATGTATGGTTGTGAGACATGGTGCATAGGTGAAAGGTGTCGAAAAAGATTGGAAGTCTTCGAGATGTGGACCTATAGACGAATCTCAACGATTTCCTGGAGATACCACATTACAAATGTCGAGTTTCTCAGCAAGATCGAAGAAACCAGGCACCTGTTAATCACCATGTCGTAAAGGCGTGCAGAATGGATGGGTCATATGCTGCGACAAGAAAATCTCCTGAACAATATACTGGAGGGAATGATTGAGGGATCGATTGGCAGAGGGGGTCCTCGCCGAGAGTATCTGGAGCAAATATGCCACGATATGGACTGCACAGAGCTCCTATACAGAGCTCAAGAGGATTGCTGAAGACCGAGCGGAGTGGAGGAGGAGATGTAGAGCTTTGTGGAGGAGGAAATGTAAAAAATATTTTACTGCAAATAAAATTAAACAATCTTACGATTATTAAAAGAATTACAGTCTCTTTTATTCCTAATGCTCGAATTTTATTTTTTGTGAGTACATTTTATTTTCACACCGAAACAGGTATATCGGCTCACCCCCAGAGTTTTACCTGTATAACCTAAGGGCTAGAGATATTTGTTTCAGTTCTTAACCCAAACCGTAATTAGAGAAAGTACTCGGTACTGTTTCGAGTTTTAATTGTTTACTGTTCCAGATGTTATTTAACTTTGAGCTATTAAATTTCTCCCAGTAGCCCAGGGCCCACTCATTTATTGCCTTGAGCGGGCCCTGATAGTTAATACAGCAGCAGGTTGGCAGATATCTAAAATCTAGTTTGTTGTCAAACATTATCATTTAATTATTAAGTTAAAATATTTTAATCAATTTATGCCACATAAAAGTCTAACTTTGATAAGTTTTGTTATTATAGTTTAAACAGAGTATAAACACTTGTTTGGTGAAAAATTCTACTAAATATAAACCTTCATTGAAATGTTAGAGGGATTTTCAAACAACAATATAATGAAACTAGAAATTTCGTTTAACCAAACAGACTTGTATAATATTAATTTATTTTTTAATAAACGGTACATTGTACCTAATACCAATTGCTATAAAAACAGGAGAGAGGGTTTCATACATTATAAGCATGTAAGTAAGTACACACTTATAACATCTCTTAAGAAAGTAAACCACACAGATACTTTTTAAATCTACCAATGGAAATAGCCTTGACTTGACCTTAAACTTGACAAGAGGAAACCTTAAATTATTATAGAAATTATTTTATTGTTATTCTTGAGCTTATGTTAGATATTGTAAAATGAAATTCTAATCACTTAATTCTATTTTCATGAAGAATCTAGGTCTTTCTTGAATCTTCGAAAATACTATAGTTTCACTTTGTGGTGCCATTTTTTACATAAAAGGAAAAAAAGAAGTAAAATAAAAAACTTATTTTATATTTTTGTGTTCACCACAGGTTTAATTTATTTATTAAATCAAAAGCTTCTAACAATGGATACTCCCCAAATATAATAAACAAAATTGTATCGAAAAAACAAAAAAAAATGTTTGTAAACAAATATTTGTATCCACAAAATAATCAAATACAACATAAACAATCATCATCATCATCAATGGCACTACAGCCCATTGTGGGCCCCGGCCTCCTCCAGCAGTCGTTGCCATTCCCCCCTATCCTGGGATGCACTCCTCCAGCCCCTGATGCCAATCACGTTTGCATCATTCTGCACCCCATCCATCCACCTAAGCTTTGGTCTGCCCACGCTACGTCTTCCTTGGGGCTTGGAAAAGAGTACTTTGTTAGGCATTTCCTCTTCTCCCATTCTTGCTACATGCCCCGCCCAACGTAGCCTCCCAATTTTGATGTATTTTATAATGTTGGGCTCTTTGTATATGCTGTATAACTCCTCATTATATCTCACTCTCCAAGATCCATTTTCCTGTATGGGTCCGAATATTTTTCTGAGTATTTTTCTTTCAAATATTAGAAGGGAAGATTCGTTCTTCTTACTCAATACCCAGCATTCAGACCCATATGTGAGGACAGGTCGTAGCAGTGTCTTATAAATGGTAAGTTTTGTCCTTCTGGACAACAACCGAGATATAAGGTGTTTTCTCAGACCAAAGAAGCATCTATTTGCCATGAATATTCGACGTTTAATCTCGATAGATGCATCATTAACACTTGTCACTATGGATCCCAGGTAGGTGAAGGTGTTTACACGTTCTATTGTATGAGAACTTATATTAATCGTGGTAGGTGTCTGGTTATTACGGGGTGCTTTAGTGGCTATCATATATTTGGTCTTATCGGAGTTGATGCGAAGTCCCATTCTGTTTGCGGCCCTCTCCAACTGAACAAATGTCTCCATCATTGCTTGTGGGGATCTACCAATAATGTCAATATCATCCGCGTAGCCCAGTATTTGGCTTGATTTGTAGAAAATTGACCCATTTGTCTGTACTCCGGATTCTCTTACACACTTCTCTAGAGCCATATTAAAAAGTAGACAAGCTAGTGCGTCTCCTTGACGCAGTCCATTCATTGTGTAAAATGGTTCTGAGATATCATTCTGAATCCGGACTCTACATTGTGATTGGTTCATAGTGAGTCTAACCATCCTTATGAGCTTGTTAGGAATTCCCAAGTCCTTCATGGCCGCATAGAGTTGAGAGCGGTTAATGCTGTCATATGCAGCTTTGAAATCGATAAAGAGGTGGTGTGTATCGACATTATACTCTAGGGTTTTTTCCAATATTTGACGGAGAGTGAACATCTGATCTACAGTGGATCTCCCCGGACGAAATCCGCTTTGATATTGGCCTACTAGGTTTTCAGCGTACGGCAGCAATTTGGAGAACAGGACACCGGCAAAGACCTTATATGATGCATTCAGTAGGGTAATTCCTCGATAGTTGGCACATTGCATTGTATCACCCTTTTTGTGGAGTGGGCATATGATTCCAGTCCTCCAATCGTCTGGTACAGTTTCTGAGTCCCATGTTTTCTCCACGATGGTATGGATCATAGCGGTTAGTTCAGTTCCTCCGTACTTAAGTAACTCACCAGGGATATCGTCATGTCCTGGAGACTTATTATTTTTGAGGTTTTTTATGGCTGTTTTTACTTCCATTAGACATGGTGGTGGTATGTTTTCTTCGTCCTCAGCATAGGGATTCTCTGTATCAATGTCATCGGAATGGTTGTTATTAAGAAGTTCCTCAAAGTGTTCGGCCCAACGTTTCAAGATATCCACTGTATCGTTAAGAATTTCGCCATGTCTGTTTTTACAGGCAGTTACCCTTGGTTTATACTCTTTGCGCTGCTGATTAATCCTCCGGTAGAACTGTCTACATAATCCCCGTGAGTTGAGGTTTTCTAGCTCACTGATCTGGGACTGTTCCCACTCTTTCTTTTTCATCTTGTGGATTTTCTTTTCATCCCTTCTTCTCCGTTTGTATTCCTCAGCATTGCCTCTGGTATTCCGCTGTTGTAATCTGAGATATGCCTCGTTCTTCTTCTGTGTTACCTCTGAGCACTCGTTATCGAACCAGTTAACCGGCCTTCCAGATTCAACACATCCAAGTATTTCAGCAGCAGTTCTCTTGACGATAGTCTGGCACTTCTCCCATACACTATTGGGTTCTTGGGTTCCATCCACTTCAGCGAGTTCTCCATTAAGTTTTTCCACATATTGGGCACGCTTCTCACGGTCTTTCAATGCTTCTGTATTAAATTTAGTGGATCTTGTTGATTTGTGCAGTTTAGCCATTGATATTCTGGCTCTAATTTTGTTAATTACGAGATAGTGGTCAGAATCAACATTTGCCCCACGGTATGTCCTAGAGTCTAGGAGGTTTGATATGTGTCTGCCATCCATTAATATATGGTCTATCTGGTTACAGGTGGTCCCATCTGGTGACTTCCAGGTAGCTTTATGCATTGACCTATGTGGGAAAATTGTACCTCCAATGTCCATGTTGTGGGAGGCAGCAAAGTCCACAACTCTGTTGCCATTATCATTGTTATCATGGTGTAGGCTATGGGCACCAATAGTTGGCTTGAATATGTCATCATTTCCCACTTTAGCATTTAGATCACCAATGATGATCTTGATGTCTCCGCGGGGGCATCCGTTATAGGCACTTGTCAATTTATCATACCACACATCTTTATCATCGTCTGTACTCTCCTCTGTAGGAGCATGTACATTAATTATTGAGTAGTTGAAGAATTTGCCTCTCATTCGCAATGTGCACATTCGTTCATCAATGGGTATGAAATCAATAATGAGGTGTTTAAGTTTCTTAGCCACAATAAATCCAGTTCCCAGCACGTGATGTTCGTCGTGACAGCTATAGTAAACACTGTGCTCCCTCCTCTCAATCACTCCCTTCCCAAGCCATCTAATTTCCTGTAGTGCCGTTATGTCGGCCTTGTATTGCGTCAATTGGTCTGTTAGTATACGCAATGCTGCTGGTCTGTAGAGTGATCTTACATTCCAGGTACATAATCTAAAATCGCTGTCCATGTTCCGTTTCCTAGGTCGGTTATTCGGGGTCAGTCCGGCTTCTTTTGCTTTTGGTTTCATAATCGTGTGGTTTCAGATAGACAGGTGATTAACCCATCGTATCTTAGGTCCCTGGTGGGGCTGCCACCTTAAGGCCTGAGACCATGCCCTGATTTTCTGTTAGGGTTTTCCTTCCCTTAGCTGGTGGGGTCTGGTTTTTAGGCGCCAGAGACTCGCCTTTCATCCTTCCGCTATCTGCTATGATCCACATAGTGTGACCACATTGCCCAGGGTTCGCGACGGGGACGCTAACGAATCGGACTAGCCAGTAGTGTTGCTGATAGTATGCAACTCGGCGTTCCACAGCATTTTATAGACTTACACCTTCCAGCATAGTGTAAGTCACTGTGACCCTACTGACAATTCGAACCCCACAACATAAACAATGGTGCCGAATAATTTATGTTAATAACGATTTAGCCCAAAACGGTGTCCAAAACATTACCTAAAAATATCCAACCAACTTTTTATACATCAAATAAATTAAAAAATAAAATTATGAACAATAGATACATGGAAAGTAAGTTTACTCAATCCGGAGTTTACAAATTACAATGTAATGATTGTTCATATTTTTATATTGGTAAGACGAAAAGAAATTTTGAAAAACGAGTTAATGAACATTTAAGATGCCTGAACAACAATAATTTTTCAGAGTTCGTTAACCACCTAATTGAAAACAACCATTCGTTCGATATTAATCGTGGTTTGAGGATTCTACATATAAACCGAGGGGATTGCATCTTGACAATTTGGAAATTCTCGAGATTAAAAAATCTATAAAATTACATTTAAATATCATCAATAACCAAACCAATTTTCATAATAGCCCTCTGCTTAATATGTCCCCAATTTAAAATCCCCCCCTGTCTTAAAGATTCACATTCACTTTCACATATTTTTTCCACGCCCCATTCACCATTGTATTTCATCTCTCCCCACTTCACTCCCCTACCTCACCTCTTTTATATTAGGTTATTTACACTTGTACAGAATATATATTTTGGCAACTTAGTTTATATTCACCTGACGAAGAAGACGGTAGTCTTCGAAACTAGTTGTGAATCTAGGACAAGTTAAATTTTAATAAATAAAAGTAATAAAGCTTAAAATTAATAATGACAAAAATAAAAAAGCTTAAAAATAATAATGACAAAGTCATTATTACTTTTAAGCGTGTGGTCGGTTTTTTTTTAAAGTACGATGGTCCTAATTCCGAAGGTTCGATAAATGGAACCGAAGAAAATAATATCTTCCTACGACTGTTTTCAACGTCAAAAATGCCGATATATTGAAGTGTGCTAAAGGGATGAATGAATTCATATACTATTTGTGAATAAGTGTGCTGCCTAAAGCACCCTTTGAAAATATTATATGCAAGGTACAAAGAGAAATCGTAAATGTTTAACTTTGAAACCTACATTTCGTAAATAATTTATATGCAGTATTCAGGTATTACGTATTGATTTTATGTCCCACATACAGGGTATTCTCTTTAGCAAAATGTGAACACAAAAAGAAAGAGATTTTACATAAAGTATGTCGGGACTGTACAGCGTCGGTATCTTCTTTACGGGGCAGGTAAACCGTGAGATAAATAGGGTTATCCCACATACTGTACGAGTATATTTATATTCTATACACTTTGTCCTATAAATTTTGTCATATTAAAGGGAAAAGTATACCAAACGATTGTCAGACCCGCACTCCTCTATGGCTCCGAATGCTGGACGATGTATAACTCTTACTCCAGGCAACTAGAAACTGCTGAAATGCGCATACTAAGATGGTCAGCTGATGTGTCCTTAAGAGACAAAATAAAAAGGTTCACGTATTCTTGGAAGCCTAGGTGTTACAGACATGAACAGTAAGATGGAGGATAGGTGATTGAGATGGTGTAGGCACGTTGGACGCAACGGAACCCTATCACATTGTGAACCAGGCAATCTCCATGGATCTTCCTCGAATAATAACCAGAGGAAGACCAAAAAATTTATGGTTGGTGCAAAAAGATAACCTAATGCAGAGGCACGGCCTGAGGGACGTAGTCCGGGACAGAAGAGCATACAACCTGAGGACGAGTAGAGCTGACCCCAACAGTATTTGTAGACAGTGAGTTGGGATGGAACCAGGGAGAAAATAGACTTTTTCCTATCCAAATTGTAAGTCGTTCTTTAAAAAAAAAAATAAGAAAGAAAACTAGAACTCCGGAGATGGAGTTCAATATTTCAACTACAGAAACATAGATGAGGTGCCTACACTTGAGACATACACGTATCATCCTTGGCTCTTCTGACCCCCGTTCGGCTGATTTTAAAAAGTGTTCAGGTCTCTTAGAGCAGTTAAGAGCCAAGTGGTAATGCCTCGATAGATAAAATCCACCTGCTGGAGTTCAATATTATAGTAGAAAACATGAAATATTATTTATAATGTTCGATTTCATTTAAAAAATCAGAATGATTAAAACTAGTGAAAACGTGTTGAATTATATTAGAATATTATTTTTTGGATATAAAATAAACTCCATTACCAAGTTTAAGAATTTTGAAATTATATAAAGATCTATATAAATAAAACTCCGTTTTACTCATCAAAGCGTTAAAAACTACTTATCAAAAGCAACGTGCTGAACTAACTAAAATAATCCAAAATTTTACCTGTATCATGAACACGAGTATAATAAAATGGTTTTATTGTACTTTTCCATTATCTTCCTCCTTTCACAGTCTTTGGTGACATTTGAGAAATATCGTTTTTCTTGTATCAGTTATTTTAGTTCTTAATGTTTCAAATATGTTTTTTTTACCTTTTGAAAATAAGGGTTTCATGTTTCTCATAGTGATTTGCACATATCTACGTTGCTATTGTCTGGTTAGAAGGGTGTGATTCTCATAGGACAATAAACGTGATATTTGTATACTTTGCAATAAAACACATAAATAAACCTCTAATTCATATATGTTATGATAAAATTCACGAAACTTTTACATATTTGTTTCATATTTCTCTTAGTCAACATATTTTTTTAGTCTAGTTTAATTAAATTCTCATAAGATATCGCTGTACCAGAGTTACAAGCCAAAGGCAGCACTCCTTCCATTTTTTTAGCTTATCCCTATAGTATTATCATCCCTCGTCATTAAATGAAGTGATAATCTATAAACCCAAACACCAGAAGCTGGATTATCAGTGCAAACAATATAGTAAATAAATGGGCTTAGTATTAATCATTGTTTTAAACGTACTTTCGGACATCGCTCCATCTGAATTTATTAATTGACATTTATAACCAAAAGTTTGAAGATGTTTCAATGCAAAACAGTTTTTTTTTTTTAAGAATATATATGACCGAAGTCATAGGTATCCTTATGCCATCGAATACTAGGCGGAAAAAGTGCCTATGTCATTCTAGGAGAGTGGCACAATGCGGGGTTCAAACCGACGACCTTCCGCAAGTCCAGTGTATTACCGCGCGACCATGCACCTCTATTCTACAGTACAGTGCTTTGCAATGTTGTTTTTTTTGTCAAAGTTGTTTGTCATTTGACAGTGAAAAAACATTTTTAGGTTCAAAATGTGCGGCAGAGAAGTGGGGACGACCCCATTTCTTTGCCGCACAGTTTCGTTTTGTTCCTTAGAGGAATCGGAAATTTTTATTATTTCAAAGAAATTCAATACAAAACAGACACAAAGAGATGACGGAAGGGGTCCTCGGGAATACATTATTTGACGGAGTTTAGTTTATATTAAAATGTTGTTTTATGCTAAATTTAGTCAATGATTGGAAGTATTGAGAAATTGAGTTTCTGAATAGACTTTCAAGTGCCTGCAGTTTTCATTTGAGACCGTGGATTTATTCAATTTTGTTGACTGTCATGTTTTAGATGAGGAACACCTATAACCCTATACTTTGTTGTTTAATGCGTTAAATAATATAGTATAATTATGTAGTTTATGGTATTTTATGTTAAACCTGGCAGATTAAATACTATACTGCTATTTCCTTGAACCAATTCGAAATATTTTAAAGAGACCTTAAGTGACTACCTAACTGGAAGCATTATAAACCAATACTTCCATGTGATATCTAAATAGTACACATTGCTTCTAAAAACTTTAATACCTCTATAAATATTATAAATACTGGGTTCAGATTTTAGGTGTTCCTCCGTAATACATATACGCATTGAATGAAAAAATAATATTAATAATAATTAGCACTTATCGCCCACATTAGATATATTTTGTGAAAATCGGGAATAAATTCACGAATACAATCCAACGTGTGCCAGTAGGTATATTTATTCTAAAAAACCGCTATGGGTGAGGAAGCGACGCTATTCATGTCTCACTCTCACTTTACTTCGGTATATGGGAACGCAAGAAATATAACATAATCTCAGTGTGCTCGCTTCTCTCGCTTCAGTAGCTCTCGGGCATCCATTTAAGGTGGTCTATTCGCCCGTTGTGTTTGTTTTTTTTTCATGTTTTCAGCAATTACATTTCAATTATTATCACTTTTGACTTCAAATTTATTTAATTTAAGTGATTGGCTATGAATATTCTTATTTTTCCGATTTTAAATCGTTCATTTTTATATGTGTATTGAATACACAGCACCGGAACGCGCGGATTTTTTTAAGCACAGGAAGGGAAAGGTTAAAATATATTGGGTTCTAATGGCAATCGACCACACAACCCCCGGCTTGGAAAATAGGCTTTTTACTAGAACACGGATATCGTGATTGGTGATAATGATGATATGTTTAGTGTAAAATGACGTTTTACACTATTTTTGTACAGCACCAGTACAAATACTGTAGAAAATGTTAATGGTTGCTGCTCGATCGCTCGATTCCAGCGTGACTTCAATGAGTCTCGATGAAGAGTTGAGTGAAGAGAAGAGATTTACTTTTCGCTGGTAAAACTTTGTAGAAATAAAAACACAGTTGATGTTTGAGACGAGAATATATTTTGTTCATTTTGCGTACCTTGTGTTTAGTCCGTCGCACATCTTAAACACGCTTATGCCATCATTTAGCGATAGTTCAACGCTTGTTACGCGTTTGTTATACGAGAAAAACACAAAGATAAGTTTTGTCACACTGTAACACTGAACGAGCAATGTCTTTCAAACAATAATTTCCAAATGTTTACATGTAATGCTAAATAAAAATTACTAGTAAAGGTGCCGTATATGTTCGATACAATTTTGATCAGATAAGTTTTTTGCAATTATATAGGGTGGCGCAGAGGAAACGTATGTTTTTTGAATGACTAGTATTTTGCCCAGAGAGGAAAAGCATGTTTTTCATTTAAGCATAACATTGTTTATTTTTATGATAATTTTTTGATTAATACAGGTAAATGAAGTAATAATATTGCAACTTTAAATTAATTCTGAAAAATAATGTCAGGCAAGAGTTGCCCTTCTTCGCCCACTGAAAGTTTCTATTCGTCAAGAAATTGAAGGAATATCAGAAAAAATGTTTGTGAGAGTGATGCATAACTTTCAAGAGAGACTGCAGATATGTGACCGCAAAGAAGAGCAACACTTGCCTGACATTATTTTTCACAATTAATTTAAAGGTGCAATATTATTACTTCATTTACATGTATTAATCAAAAAAATATCTTGAAAATAAACAATGTTATACTTCAATGAAAAACATGCGTTTCATCTGCGCCACCCTATAGAAAGCCATCGTGAACACTGATGAATTCATATTTTTTATATAAAAATCCTAATGTGGAGTAGATTTTAAATCCAAGGCGCCACCGATACTAACCTATGTTTCCCAATATTTAAGATAAAATTTTAGTCAAATTTACAATAAAGAAAGATAACTAAACAGTACTAACAATTGATACAAATAACTTGTATTATTGGTTTTTTTAATATTAACATAGCAATTAGTTTGCGTTAACGTTGGATTTCAATTATAAACATTGTGAAAGACAAATAAATACGAAGAAACATGAAATTAAGAAGTCATTTGATTAAACATTGCCTGTTTCTAAAGCAAATATGAAGTTTTTTACGTATGTATTTTAAAAACGAGAAAAATAGTTCAATAAATCTTTGTCCCGGAAATACTACAGTTAAAACAACAACACTGCCCCGATACATCAACGGAAAAAATGTTGTGTACTCATGATTAGCATCACAACGTAGATAAAAATAAATTATTCCAATTTTTAAATGACAATCAATTTTATAAAAAGAAACAAAATATTGACATTTTTTTCCTCCTTGGACGAACGTCAGGACGTTCCGATAGATATTGGTAATTATTAATATAATTCTAATATGGCGTTCCACAAAGTTGAAAAGAGTATGTTCGATAGGTGTGCAAATAACCTTAGTATGGTTGTGATCTCATAACTATTCAGAGTCAGCAAGGATGAGCGAAGGATTTGCAAGTATTATGTGCATTGGATCAGGCAGAGTGTGCAACGGAGATACTGCAAGGTGCAGCCATCTGAAACCACCCATTCGGAAAGTCAATAGTGCCATCACCAGTCTCCTATTTCGCACTTCACAAGCGATGACTTCGTATCATTTGAGTAACTATAGTACGAGTATATTCAAGACGGTATTTAGAGTGGTATTTATTTTCGTAACAATATGAATGGTCAACAACTGTCTGGGACTGAAAAAACAAACGACTTAGATGTTTTATTTGAAAGTGAATTTTTGTTTGAGCTGCAAATTGAATCAGTTTGCAATAAAACAAATAAGATGCTTGGGTTTGTAATTCGTACCACCAAATTATTCACAGATACCAAGGTATAGAGATATTATATAATTCTTCGGTCAGAAGTTATTTGGAATAATGCTCTACGAGTATAATATAAGCGACAGCAGGGTTTGCGTATTCACTCTTGCTAGTAAGGGTTGCGAAAATATGTATCCCTTGTCTCTATATGAGAGAGTATGGATATTATCCCTGGCTTTATCCAAGTGTGTTCTTATTGGGGATGCTTAGGTACAGATCATTAGAAAGTGGAAGATCTTTTCGATTGGGAGACTACTTTTTTGTTTCCTCAGGGGTAATGCACTTAACCCAGCCGTCTTGAACACTCATAGGTTATATGTTCCGGATAATTATTTGGGACAACGCTCCCATAGATTGTTCTATCAACATATAAGTCGAACCAACCTGCCTTTGGAAATTTTGGTAGGTAAGAGCAATCACACTTTTGAACCATATGTGTCTCTTCATATAGGCGTGGTTCATGTGTCGCTCAGCTCCTATCGTAAATTAAGTGCTATTATCTAATATTTTACATTATTTAACATACTACATTTTGTCATAATGTTTTAATGTAACGTTAACATTTTGTCATAATGTTTTAGTGTAACTTTAATATTTTGTCATAATGTTTAAGTGTAACGTCAACATTTTGTCATAATGTTTTAGTGTAACGTTAACATTTTTATTACTGTTTTAATCAAATTAATATTTAAAAGTTGAATTGTATAAGACGTGTTTTTTTATAATTGTTATCGGTGTACGAATCAGGGAAACATGTAATGTGCAAAGGACATTAAAAAAATAAATGGATACATGGAGTTGAAATGATTTCACAAAAGTGTAAAAAAAAATAAACTCGCCAAACTTAATATAAGTGACAGGCACTTGTTGTTCTGTAAAAGGATTTGACTGATCCTGAACTCAAAAGGTTCAATTATGTACGAATTAATTTTTTGCAGATTAAGGGTTCATTTTACTAGCTTTAAAGTATTATGTTGGGTTGGCTTTTAAGTCCTCAGTTTTTCGCTTTTCTTAAAATGAGTCAGGCCTTGTCTGATCTCTTGTCTTTCTTCTTCATCTTATTTTAGGCCTGTTGGCCTGTTATGGTCCTGCATCATTGTTGGCCTCTTGTGACGTCGACTTCCAGCTGTCTTTCCATCTTTTGGGAGGTCATCCTGGAGGTCTGCTTGCTTGGGGGATACTGTCCCTGGCCATTCTTACGGCTCTTGGTTCCGCCATTCTGGATACGTGTTTGTTCCAGAACCTTCTTCTATGTCATCCCCATCTGACAATATCTTCAACTTACAGTGCGTGTGTTTAGGAATAACAAAGAAAGTATGGGCGAATTGAATAATTGATATTTTAGAAAAAAAAAGTAAGAAGTAAAATAAATCGTAGGACCTGTTTGTTTGGACATGAAATATGTGAAATATATGAGACTGGTACAAGCGACAAAAAGATGAAAGGAAGAAAATCAACTATTTGTGTCATACAAGATTTGTTAGCTTCATATAACGTCACTTGATACATTCGCTCAGAAATGGAGTTATTATCGATAATTCACCTATATCTCTTTGACACAATAAGGAACATATGAAATGCTATTATTTTAGTACTTTAACCAGTTTTTTTAATTGTCACTTGTACCAGTTTGGTTTTCAGGCCGTCATATATATACTCGTATATGTCGAGATAAGAAAGTCTAGCGCTTTTTCCTATAGGCCTACTCTAGCAAAGATACAGTATTACGTTTTTTTTATATTAAACAAAGTAAATTATTTTATAAACATTACAATGTTAATATATGATTTCTTAGAAATAATTAACAACCTACATATTTGTACTACTTATAACTAGATAACAATTCTTACAACTAAATATTTAGCAAAAATAAGTCCACTCGTTCAGGCTACTTGTATTCCATCACATTCACTCAGATCATGGTCGTCCCAGCTAATTCTGTAGGTGGACTAGTCAGGCAACAGATAATGCTTCGGGAGCTTGTGCTTATAACAGAAGGGTAGGTCGGATTTACTCTCGTAAGCCCCCAGGGCAGCGACTAAGGGATTTCTGTGATTTTGTTGGCTTTTATAGAACTTCACGGTCCAAGCGAGGATGTGGTGTTGTAGGGTTTCTTCTCGCTGTTCAGCGTGAAGTCGGGTAAGATTTGTTCTGGGATGGGTGTTAAAAGATATCTTGAATGCCTTGTTCTGCACTCTCTGGAGTTTCAGGTGATCCGTGTTGCTCACACTACCCCAAACGGGTGCAGCATAGGTCAAGATAGGACGAATAAGGGTTTTATAGAGGAGGAGCTTATTTTTGGGTGAAAGGAAGCTGCGTCGATGAAATATCGAACTGATAACCCCTATGCCCTTGTAACCCTTCTGTCTGATGGTATTCAAATGGGGTGTCCATGTCAGTCGCCGGTCGAGGTGCTGGCCAAAGTATTTAACCACGTCCTGCCACTCAACCAGGCAACCACCGATGAATAAGGGCATCGACGACACTCTCTTTGATTTTGCGGGAAAAAATGATGGCCTCAATTTTGGCGTCATTGATTTGAGCCTCCAGTGCTGGTAGTATTTCTCAAAGATCTCAAGAGCAATCTGAAGACGGCGACCAGCTCAATTTACATTGAGTGACGATGCGTAGCATACCGCATCGTCAGCAAAGAGTGCGAGCTTACAGTTCGGAGGAGTAGGAATGTCGTGTGTGTAGATGTTAAATAGACATGGTCCAAGTATACTGCCTTGGGGGACACCCATAGGGATGGACCTGGCAGATGACGTAGAATGATGAGTGGTGACTTTGAAACTTCTATTGAAAAGCTAGGATTGAACTAGTTTCACAAGATAGAGTGGTGCGCCAGTAAGGGGAAGTTTGTGTAGAACGCCATCATGCCAAACAGTATCAAAAGCCTTCTCAAGGTCCAGCAGTACCATTCCAGTACTTTTGTTCCTATTGAAGCCCATCGACACGTCTTCCAAGACACGGGTAAGTTGCTGGACCGTGTTGTGTCTTGTCCTAAATCCAAATTGCTCATGAGGGAATGTATTATTGGATTCGTGATGGAACATTAACCTTGAGGCAACCACTCTCTCAAGGATCTTGCCAAGACCTGGAAGAAGGCTGATGGGATGTCTCAATGTGTGTGTACTACTGAATTTTTAAAACAAATGTTTTTTTTTTATTGACTAAGCGTGTAAGATTATTTTGCTGTTTACTAATGGAGAATAATTCCTTTTTAAAGGTTTTCATGTCATTAATAATTTAATATAAATTTTTCGATTTCCCTCAGGCAGTGTCAGGCTCGGTTTCGTGCCCCTGTTATTAATATTATCAGCAAATAAATGCCGAACGTGCTCACTGCTCTACGCTCAAACCCGAAGTCGTTTCGGATAATTGTGTATTAAACCGTTACATTTGGGTGTCGGAATGTGAATCTGAGTTATGTATAATTAAATGGATAATTTCGCACCCTTCAGTCGAAACATATTTAAACTGTTATTATAATTAACGTTTCCCTGAATAATTGCCCCAAATTTCAAACTGCTAAGTTTCCACGCAAATCCTGATACAACCAGTTGTTCCTGAAACTCGAACATACTTAATTTCACACAAGCGAGTATATTTATCTTCAGGCTGTGAGGCGCGAGTTGAGATATTGTGAGATTTGGAGTCAAAACTTGTGATGATCTGGATATAACAGTTCTCTCTTGGAACAATAATTAACTCAACATTTGTAGTCTTCATAATTATTTATCATATTAACAGCGCGATAATTTTATTTGAAAAATCTAAATAACATGCTTTTGCCGATTACTTGCCTGCAAGTCGAGAGAACTTGTATATTCAAATCATTGAATGGCTTCGCGAAGTGCAATTTTGAAAAAAAGTAGAACGTCAGAATCTATTACTATCACACAGCGGCGGTCGGTCTAGAGATGCGCTGGTGCGCTGAACCGGAGAAATAATTCGCAATAATTGAATTTTATATTCGCAAACATGACTTCCAAAGATGTTAAATATTTGTTTAGATTAAATATGTATAAGAATACTGACAAATAGTACGAGTATTTTTATTTAATTGAAAATTAGAAAAATATTTTTTTTTTAAAAATCCATTCAAATTGACCGGCCAAGTATGCCAATACTACCGGAGCGATCTACAATACGCACCGGACGGAAACGCAAATTCATATAGGGCAGACAGAGTACAGTAAACCGTGAGACAGCGATATTTCATATTCACTCAGCGTCTCGAGGTGCGTTGGTGCTCAGCGCACCAGCGCATCTTTGGACCGGCCGCCGCTGCTATCACATATCTACACAAACGCAATCCACTTAAAGCTTAATGTGTTTTTAGCACATATCTCAACCCACTTAAGCCAAATGTGTTAGTATCACTTGTTTTCACAAACACTACACTCTACCTAAAGCTGAATGCGTAACTGTTACGTATCAGAAGGTCTACGCAGATTTATTTGTAGTCCGTCTTTCTGCGAACCATATACAATATGTTTTACAAACCATGTGCAGGTTCGAAGAAGTACCTAATCTAATGGCCAAAGCCACCACGTTTGACTTCTTTATAGATATTTAGTTTGTAATATTTTTAATATAGCAATACGAATAAAAGTGGGTATTAGTCCCGAGATAGAGTACCCTTTAGGGGAGATTGCTCTCCAAACAGCGTTACGTTAACTATCCTTTTATAATTATTATCAGACAAAAGAGTGGATCGTGGATTCTATACAATGTATTGATTATATGCTTTAACCAGCTAGAGCATAGGTTCCCAAAGTGGGCCCATCGACCCCCTTGGGGGTACAGGAGGGAACTGAGAGGGATATGCTGGCCCTGGGGGAAGTAGGAGGGCTACTTGCTAATTTTAATTATTTTAATAAATACCTTTTATTTTAATAAATACCTTTATTATTTCTTTTCCAAATTGTTTTATTTCCAACACACCTTTTTGAAATAAAAAATATATATTTTTATAGTTGCATACATTTTTTGCTGAAATTTTATTGCAAATAACAAACTGCAAAACATTAATAAATTGGTGGCAGTATATAAGGTTCATCCCTATCATTAGGATTATTTAATAGATATTTCAACAATTTAACACTTTAGATATGTACATAAAAAATGTTCACTTAATTTTTCTGTTTCATTTAATTTAAAAAAGGTAAATTTCCAGGGGGACCTTGTGTTTTTTTTTGCTGAAAAGGGGGTAGTCGGTCAAATAAGTTTGGTAATCTGTAGGCTAGAGGATTTTAAGGAAAAGGAAGCTGTCTACTAATTGTTCTCAATATAAAGAATATGCAAACGAAACTTAAACGTTGCAAAATAGTGACTAAAGTCTAGTTGAAAGAAAGTCTAGTAGTAAGAAAGAACAGTAGAAATGAAAAAGTTATAAAGAATGTAACAGGAAAAATAATGAGGTCCATAGAAAAAGATATGTACAAGTGATGGATAGCTTGTTCAGAGTTTCGGTCCGATGGTAGGACACCTTACTCCTTCATCGGATAAGTTCTGGTACTTAACATGAAGAAAGGAATATTAACCTTCCGTCGGGCCGATTGGATCTGACAGGCACAGCCCGGACATTTTGTCACCTTACTCCACCGCTAGGTGGGGTTGTCTTAACCTTCACCTTAACCTTCCCTTAGTTTGTCCTTAACCTTCACTACGGGAAGTTGTTCAAGTTTTGTTCAGAGAAGCTCATTGCGCCCGAACTCGTTACATTTTTTGAAGGTTTTGAACGTCTTCCAGGAAGAAGAAAAAAGTCTTCCCTCACCTCCTAAAAGAATACGATGCTCAACATGCACCAGCGAAACCAATTCGAGAAGGCTGACAAATCACAAATGCAAGAAATGCGAGACTCCTATCTGCTTATCCCATGCAAATATGGTATGCGATCGGATCGGTGCTTTACTGATGAAGGTACGAATACAGACCCCCTCTCCGAAAAAGACTGAATATACGAGTATATTAATACTGTGAACGTTTTTAAGCTATTTTCAAACTTAACGATTTTCTAGCTTTACTTTATTTGCGGTATTTGATAGTAGGTCATAAATATCATTAAAATTTTGAATGTGTGCACATCAAGCACATTGCGCCCGAACTCAACGGTCAACATATTGCGCCCGACGGAAGGTTAAGATGGTTTAGTAATATTGAGATGGTCACGTAGAATGAAAAATTTGACAAAAATAATATAAAATGTAGTAATTTTAATGTGTAATATTGGAATTATAAATGTTTTCAGGCGGCTGTTAATAAAAACGCTGAAACATATTATAACTTTGAATGTTTGGTGCCTCTGGTATTCAGCTTCAAAGCTCTTATTGAAAAAAAAATTCTAAGGAAATTTAATCCTTAAATTTCTAAATTTATTTTTTTTCCAAAAAAATTGTCGAATCTCCTGGAAATTCTTTGCAATATTTTTCTCTCCAGGAAATATTTTGTACTTAAGTAAGAGCCAATCCTTTTTTTTTCTTGTCTTGAACTATAAAATAAACTGAAATATTTCCTTCCCTCTCTCGTACTAGTACATTTTAAATACGCCATATGGGTCGTTCACAAGCCAAGTGAACCAACTCCATTCTGGTTAGTTTTGAGTAAACTACGTTCAAATATTTTAGTGTTTCTAATTTTGTACGGTATTTTAGTGATCGCAATTATGAAAAGTGTTATATTGAGTACATTTATTACACTTATTTTGTACAAAAGTATTTTCTGCTAAAAGCTAAAAAAGCTTTTCGCACACCTTTCATTCAGTGATCTTAAATTGAATATTTTTGGACTTAGTTCACTTGGCTTCTGAACCATCCATATATAAGTACCTCCTGTCGTCCAGACTTACAAACTCAAATACCCTTAAGTCAGACTTACTGTTTTTAGTTTATCTTTAAAATTTCTTTGATTTTTGTCTCGTTCGGCAGACAAGTGTCTTACCACCGTGGCCTGGTGGTAAGACACTTGTCTGCCGATCCGGAGGTTGCGGGTTCGACCCCCGCTGGAACCAAGATTTTTTTAAATAGGATTCCAGTCTGGTTAACACTTAGGGCCTATAAAAACATATTTCTGGTTGGTTGGAAGAGATTGCCACATGGCAATAAACTCGCCAGGTTAAAAAAAATGACATAAAAATATGATGTTTATAGTTAAGACGTTGTGGAGGCTTAAAGACATTGTAATTAATTTTTATCAAACACTGTTCATTCCACTTAAAAAAGTGGAATAAACAGAGTTTGATAAAAATAAATTACAATGACATAAAAATATTTAAAACATACATACATACCGTGATGTCATTTTTTTTGGAGCAGACAGAAGGAACAAATATTTATGCTTTTCTCTTCATGCACACAGCTATCACCTCGTCCACATACACACAAGTATATATAATCATACATACTAGAACTTGTCCAGGAATATGTGTTTCTGAGCCAACTTATTTCCTTTGTAGGTGGCATATCGGAGGATATACTATAGCACGAAGGACAAAACTAGCGTGGAGCTCATTTGGACGTTTGAACAGCATCTTCAAAAGTAATTTCCCAATATCCTTGAAGCGAAGGGTCTACAACCAGTGTATTCTCCCAGTATTTACGTATGGCTGCGAGACATGGACTCTCACAGTAAAAAACACACAAAAGCTCCAGACCGCACAAAGGGACATGGAGAGATGCATGTTGGAATATACTAAAAGAGACCGTAAACGAAACACCTGGATTTGCAATACAACAAAGATAGAAGACGTTATAAAGGTGTGCAAAAGAATGAAGTGGCAATGGGCAGGACACGTAGCCAGAATGTCAGACTCTCGATCGAGATTCGAAATAATCTAATGGTACCCAAGAGGCATAAAGAGGCCCATAAGAAGACCGAAGGTACACTGGATAGATGAAATAAGGAAGCATGGCAGCATCACATGGCATAAACGAGCAAAAAACCGAATTATTTGTAGTCAACTTGGGGAGACCTTCATCCAGCAGTGGATCGACCCTGGTTGACAGTGATGATGATGATGATATATAATCATATACGCTGTCCTGTTTCCCTTAGTTCGAAGCTTTCCCTGAGTGAAAATATTGTCTCTAGTAACACGAAAGCCGCGCAATACATGAAAGTAAAATATAAATGATTATTTAATTTATTCTTGTCGAAATAGTTTTAACACTCTGATTTTAACATGTAATGAATTTATTATTTACTAGCTGTACCCTGCCACGCGTTGCTGTGGCTCAGTCTGGTTAAATGGAAAAGAAAGAAAAGAGAAAGCACACGTTTCAATTTTTTTTAATTTCACAATGCGTATACAATATTTTTGATCTCTTGTGTACAATATTTTTGATGTCTTGTATACAATCTGGGTAAACAATATTTTTGATGTCTTTCAGCCACTCTCAGTCTGTTGCGTTTATCACCGTGCTTGCAAATGATCGCGTCACTCCAAGAGGTCAATTCACTATATGATTTGAATTCAAATCAAAGATCGATTGCACTGAAAAAGAAGAAAAAAAGTTATAAGAAAAACATATAAAATTGCGAAACATTAAAAAAGAAGTCAATAATATTGTTAAGTTTGGATACATCTTTGTTCTTGCCGCCAACAATAGCTCACTTAGCCAATCGTGATTCTTATAATTGATTTGAATATAGGGAAATACTTTTTCAAACAATTCCTCTTTTAACGTCACTAAATTGCAGAAGTTGTAGTCTTCCAACCTCAGTTCTATTACTGTCATTTACAACTGCATCTCGCAAATGAACGTATACTTCAGAGCGAAGCTTGGTCTGATTCAAACGGATGAACATCAAATGTTCTGTTTTCTATGACAGTTCACAAATTTGCCCCAATACAACCTTGTAACGACGTTCAGTGATTATAATTATTTTATCGACTTTAATATAAGGCTCGATTCTAATAAATAGAAAGTTATTTAGGTAAATACATTACAAAAAACTAACAATAATGACAAATTAATACATCTTGTTATAAATCTACATACGATTGGTGTGAGAATAGCTCATCTGATCGATCGTTTTTCAGCTCTACACGCATATTTGTAGTTAAGTTCAACGTCTTTACATTTCGCCACAAAGTAGAGTATTTCAGACAACATACAAAATTGCGAAACATAAAAGTAACTAATTAAATGTTAAGGGAAGACAGAGAGATAATTGTAACTAATTAAATGTTAATCAAAGACAAATAGATAATTGGAAGTAACTTAAAAAAATCTCCATTTCTACATACGATTTTGAAATATAAACAAAGATAGAAAATCAAATTCTATATAAAAAAGATACTTTTGATATTCCTACTGACCTCTTTCAGCCACTATCAGCCTGTCGCGTACATTCTGTTGAGAAAGAACCAGTTCTGAAGCTGCAGAACGCAATCCCCGTGCATCCTCAAGTCTGGATACACGTCGTTCTGCTGCTTCCTCGACATTTTGATGAACTAAAGCAGATCGATTGCACTGAAAAAGAAGAAAGAAACTTAAAATATATAAAATTGTCAAACATTAAAAAAGGGACTGAATAATATTCTTAAGTTCGTAGACATCTTTGTTCTTGGCCCCAACAATAGCTCATTCACTTAGCCAATTGCGATTCTTATAATTGATTTGAATGTAAGGAAATACTTTTTCAACCAATTCTTCTTGTGACATCACTAAATTGCAGAAGTTATAGTCTTCCAACCTTAGTTCTATTACCGTCATTTACAACTGCATCTCGCAAATCAACGTATACTTCAGAGCGAAGCTTGGTCCGATTCAAACGGATGAATATCAAATTTTATCAACTTTAATATAGGCCTCGATAGGCCTCGATTGTAATAAATAGCAAGTTATTTAGGTAAATACATCACATAAAACTAATAATAAATCTTGTTACAAATTAGCAAAAATGGGCAGTTCGTTAAAAATCTAATGTGACATTTGTTAAAAGTTAGTTGCATGAAACTTTTAATAATTCAAATGTATAAAACATACACAGATATATACCATTAATTCAAATGAAAATCAATAATAACAAAAATAACAAAAACCGGTTTAAAAAACCCGAATTGAAAGATATTTAATATTCGGAATTAAAATAAATTGAAATCTATATTGCGTGTGTTGCCGTTACATTCAACAGTGGGCGCTCTTATTATATTGTCCGTTTTATATACAACTGTTTATTAAATTTCACAATGCTTGTGGATAAACAATATTTTTTGTTGTCCCATTGTCTGTGCAGATATAGAGATTGTCTGGTTTGCCGACTCTAGAACACGCAACATATAATTGTCCATGTGAGAAGCAATCCGTCTCTAAATCTAAACCGCACAATTCTAAAGATTGGCCCTGAGCCTTGTTGATGGTGATCGCAAACGCTAATCGAATTGGGAATTGTAATCTCTAAAATTGAAATGGCATATCCGTTGGAATCATAGGAATGCGAGGAATGAGGACATCTTCACCTTTGAAAGGTCCTGTCAAAATTGTCGCTTCTACGACGTTGCTCATTAATTTTTTTACTGCAAGCCGCGTGCCGTTGCAAAGCTTTGGCTGGTTGATATTTCGCAACATGATAATTGGCACGCCAATTTTCAATTGCAGTACGTGCGGTGGCATCCCTGGCAGATCTAGTGAATTCAAAAATTCTGTTGGATAATTAATTGCTTCATCTGCTTCCACAACAGTGTCGACGGACTTGTATGTGACTACCTCGCTTTGAATGTTAGATATAAGGGAATCGATTCTAATAAATAGCAAGTTATTTAGGTAAATACATTACAAAAAACTAACAATAGTGACATTGTTACAAATCTCCATTACTACATACGATTTGATAGATTTTGAAATATAAACAAAGATACAATTAAATTGTCAAATAATATTTGGTGATGTTTTAATTAAATGTTCGTAATTAGTATTAATTCACAGTGGATCTAGGCCCATTTAAAGATAGATACAAATCATACAATACATTAGAAAGTCAGTATAATGAAAATTATGAATTAAAACGTCAGTTTAGAGAAAACAATTTTTCGATTTATAAAAAAAATCAGCAGCTTACCACGTTACAGTTGATAAATTTGCCCCAATACAACGATGGGCTGGGCTGAAAAAGCTAGGGTGTGGGCTGCAAAACATCTGTTGTCCCCGTGGCTTGGTTCGCCCTATATTGGTGGGGTGTATCTTCGCCGAAGGGATGCTATTAGATGAGCCCAGACCTTTTGATAGCTTCTGTATATAATGTATTATCTGAAATTTATGTGTTTTAAAAGTGTTATTTAAATATAATCTGGACACACTATGCTGCTATCAATAAACCTATTATTTATTTATGTAACAACGTTCAGTAAGAAAAAAGAAAGTTAAAACATATAAAATTGTGAAACATTAAAATAGTAACTGAGCAGCGTAAAAGTTTGTTTTAATTTTCATTTTTTTGCGATATTTCTACGGGTACTTCTTTCTAATGTACCACCAAATAATTTATTTATCTAATCAATGACATAAAAGTGTCTTTATATACAAATGAACATGTGACAGGTTATATTTTAACGTAAAATACATCGCATGTTCGTAATTAGAATTTTTTTTAAATGAACGATTTTACTTCATATTTTTTAATTTAAATATAATATCAATAGCTTACCACATTTATTGAAGTCAATTATCTATTATCTTATCTATATAAATAAAATTGAATATATATTGAAAGCAAAATAAAAAATCAGTATATATCCAAAATGGCCGTGTTGAGAATGACAGAAATGACAAAAGTTTGTTTTAATTTTGATTTTTTTTGCGATATTTCTACGGGTACTTCTTTCTAATGTACCACCAAATAATTTATTTATTTAATTAATGACATAAAAGTGTCTCTTTATACAAATGAACATGTGACAGGTTATACAAGTACTTAAAATTATTGACAAATAATACAACTTTATCTTAAATTAACATGAAGTCATTGTTTTAAAATTATTTAATATACTGTATTTAAGATCAATATATATTATGTATGTATAACATAGGAATAATGTTTCCAGTTTGAGTATAATATCTTTTCCTTTTTACGTCGTTAAAGTACATCTTTTCCTTTTTACGTCGTAAAAATACATCGCTAAAATTTTATTTTTTTAAATGTACGATTTTACTTCATATTTTTTAATTTAAATATAATATCAATAACTTACCACATTTATTGAAGTCAATTATCTATTATCTTATCTATATAACTAAAATTTTATATAAATTAAACGTAAATATGATATGATGCACTTTCGTAATATAATTGCTCAGTGAGATCACCGTCGATAAAACAGATCGCAATTGTTTCGTGTCTCGACTTATAAAGATACGTAATACATAAAAAAATTCTATTATTTATAAAATGAATGATTCAATTTTTATTAAACATAAAATTATTAAATAATTTATTTATAATTTATTTATAATTTATATAGATTTATTTAAGAAGATATTAAAGATAAAATTATTTTATATTTTATGTATATAGACTTATTTGAATAAAAATATTCATCACGAAATGTCAAAATAGAATATGGTCAACTGTCAAAATGTTTAGTTGATAAAATTTATTATTTATGAAATATGTATTAGTTATAAAATTTATGATTTAATATTAAACATAAAATTATTTTATATTTATATTATGTATATAGACTTTATAAATATTAATTACGAAACGTCAAATAGAATATGGTCAACTGTCAAAATGAGATTCGTCTTGTCCCCGACAGGTTCGCATACATATTTCTTTTTGATTTAAAAAAAAAATTATATACACTGATATATATATATAAATAAAAATCAAATAACATTTCCGTTGACGAATATTAACTTTACTCAAAATTTCAAAGCGATCGGTAGAGAACTTCCGGAGATTAGCTGCCTTCAATTAACGAACATTTACATTTTTATTTATATAGATGAGGGTAGCAATTTAGACTAGGTAAACGGAGCACCTTATGTTATACGCAACAACCGCATAAATATCAACAGTAGGAAAAATGAGAAATGGTCCACAAGGTAACATTAGATTCAAGGATGAATATGACTTTGAGGTAAAAGAAGAGTTCACCTACCTGGGTTCAACTATAACGAAGGAAAACGAGGAGCTGAGATTAAGAGAAGAATCACAACAGGGAACAAAACATTCTTCTCCCTACTGCCGGTGTTCAAGTCCAGAAGTGTCCATAGAAAAACCAAAGTCACCCTATACAAAACAATTATTAGAACAGTGGTGGCATATGGATGCGAAGCATGGACACTGACAGCTAAATTCGCAGAGTTGCTGGACGCCTTCGAGAGAAGAGTACTATGTAGGATCCTGGGCCCCGTGAATGACGTCGAAACCTGGCGAATACGATACAACGACGAACTGTATAATATCTACGAAGCTCTTAGGCTATCTGTACATGTCAGACTGAGCAGATTGAGATGGGCCGGACATGTGCAGAGAATGCCGTCATCGCGAGCACCCAAAGGAATCCTGGAGAGAAACTCGAGTGGAAGAAGGAAAGTGGTCAGGCCAAGGCTGCGATGCGAGGACGAAGTTGAGAGTTAGAGCGAAGAAAACGTAGCTGGATCAAATATACCAGATTTTGAAATAAGGTAGAAAGTGTCAACTACGAATAAAGGAAGATCGTGCATGACGAGATATATGAATCTGGAAGAGACGAAGGTTGTGTACTTGGATTGAAAAGTTTGGAAATCTGTAGTCTCTGCTTACCTTGTAAGAGATACGACGTGATAAAATTTATGTATGTTAATTCTTCAGTTTTATGGAAATGTAATTGAAACTAATTTGGTAGTATGAACCGACTGGAAGCATTTGAAATGTGGATGCACCACAGAATGCTACGGACACCCTGGACGGATATGGTCAGCAACACAAGGGTTCTTCAAAGAACCAAAGTTGATAGAGCTGACTAATGTATCCTTTTCGGGTCATGTACTTAGAAAAGCAATGTACAAATTAATGCACCTGATCATCCAATGCAAAATGGAGGGTCGAAGAGGTGTTGGTAGGAGGCAAATCTCCTGGTTCCGCAATATACGTGATTTGACTGGTATAATAAGCGTTGGGATCTTTTTCGGGCTGCCGGGGACTCTCAGGTAATATTCAACGTTGGGGGGACCTGAAATGATACTAGGAAGAATAAGAAATCTGTGGTTTGAAATGCCAATTATGTTACAAAATGTGTATGTCTCTGAATAAGTTATTGTTCAACATCAGAGTTGAACGTAGTCAGTCGACTTTTTTGTAATATAATATTAATTTTTTTGACGAAGCCAGTATCTCTTCTTGTATCATTAATGCAAGTATTGTAACGTATTGTATTATATTCATTTTCATTATATAAAGTACAACCTGGCAGGTTTATTGAGATGTGCAGCTCTCAGGTCGAAAGACAACCTTTTCATCAATCAAGTCACGGAGATCGTCCATTGATTTGCAGCACTGACACACTTTATATTCGAGCATCGTGGCTTAGTCGGTAGGACGCCTGCCTTGCAAGTTTCATTCCCGTTGATACCCTATTCAATGAAAAGTGTTATAGTGTGGTTTTCATTCAACGCATCTTTACTATTATTCTTGTTGGTACGAGTAGGAAATAATTACCGCACGGTTATTAATTCGCAAAATGTTACTGTATGCAATGAATGTGTTATTATAACATAGAATACAATAGTTGTTTTTTTTTGTAATAAAAGTATTTTAATGAACAAATTTGATTAAAATAACATACGTAAAACTTTTCTCAATCATTTAAATTGATCTTGATGAATAAAGAGGTAATTTTATCCAATTCGTCAGAATTATCATTAAAACCTATTGTGGGAAGTTTCAGCAGCGAGCTTTGTTTCAGAGAGTAGTATTATATAATTCCCCATTCATTTCAGCTTTGGCACGTAGGGTTACCGCACTTAGGAAAATTAACCGAGACTTAAATGTTGCAGAATCTAGGGTTATGATGAATTTCAATAATAATTAAAACTAGAAATAAACGTCAACTAGAAATCTTCAATATCAGTCTTCTTATAAATAAAAAAACTAGAAATCAACGTCAACTAGAAATCTTCAATAGCAGTCTTCTTATAAATAAAGGAAACTTGAAATCAACGTCAACTAGAAGTCTATAATATCAGTCTTATTATAAATAAAAATCTTGAAAACTACGTCAACTAGAAGTCTTTAATGCCCGTCTTCTTATAAATAAAAAAACTAGAAATCAACGTCAACTAGAAGTCTTCAATATCAGTCTTCTTATAAATAAAAAAAACTAGAAATCAACGTCAACTAGAAGTCTTCAATATCAGTCTTCCTATAAACAAAAAAACAGGAAATCAATATCAACTAGAAGTCTTCTTATGTTATAACGTTTATTCCACTTTTGTTACGGTATACCCCTAATTTATTACGGTTTGAAGGCTTTCACTTTATCATCAGGGGAGCACAAACAAGATTGAACTATATTCGAACTGGTACCGACATACACGTTTCTAACGGTAAATATTTGTGTTGGGTACTATGGGTGGAGGGAGGGAGGAGATAACGTCAGCGAGCAGCTGCGAGGTTCTTGGAATGGATGTGTTTGCCAGATGTTCACCCCGATACACTGACTTAGAAATTTCTAGGACCTTTAATATTTCCAATTTATTTCCGTTACAACTAATATGTAAGAATTTGGCATCATCGGTAGAAAATGTGTGGTTTTCACGGTGACAATGATTAGCCATTTCAGAATTAATGAGAGTATTTGTTAAGGTGGATTTGTGTTCACGAAATCTCTCTTCAAATGATCTTCCTGTCTTTCCTATATAGAAATTATAAATTAGATTTGTTTTTGAAAGGTGTAGAAGTATGCACTGTGGAGCAAATGATTAAAAAATTAAAGAAAACAATGTAAAATATGTAGCTTGACGACTTATCTTGTTTAGTTTATAAGACGTCTGTTGTCCGATACAGAGATTGTGTGATTGATTCCCGTTGGAACCCAAATGTATTTTTTAAAAGTTTGAAGTATAATTTTCACTTTAGATATCTTTATTGTTTGGCTGGAAGATATTAGCACTTGGCAATAAGCCCTCCGGGCTGTACTGTTTACAAAGAAATATGTTATGTAATGAAATTTTAGCGGATGTCCTTGAAGGACGCGATGATGATTTTGATTGTTTGGTATTTAAATAAAATACCTCAATTAGCAATGCGGAAAGAGAGAGTGAATGAATCAATGAATAATAAATAGTGATTAATGATGCTTTATTTATCGGTAAGTGGGTATTTATACATTTCAGAATGGGCGCGGGAGTGCGCCCGCAATATATTTTTATCTCGCTTCTGTGCGTGCAGAGATGGTCGATTGAAATATTGCAGACATCGCAAATAATATTGTGGGTAGACAATTTGTTGGCGAAAACGGCGAGACAGCTGATGCGTTCTCTTTCTACTGTGGAATGTATCGTAAATAGTATTTGTGGGTAAACAATTTCAATGTTTTGGTATGCGACCTTTGGACATATCCAAAGGTCGTTTCGTCGGTCGTTGACCGTGTGTGTTGACAATATTTCAGCGACGACAGTAGTTGCTACAAAATAATACATTTAAATTGTTGCATAGAGCTTTAAAAAGAATCGGAATACTTATATATACTTGTACATACATTATATCACGCCGTTTTTCTTGTAAGGGTACCCAGAGAAAGGGAAGCGCCAGGTTGTGCGAAATAAATATATTAACTATAACAATATTTTTTTTAAATACGCAATCCTTAATGCCGTTGCCTATCGAGGTAGGCATGAGGACAAAGTGTCAAGCCTTGCCTTCATTACGCAAAATGGTAAAGAGTACAGACGGCCGTAGACGGCGTAGTTGAGGAAGACTAAGGAAAGTATTATTGAATCAAGTGAATGATATTTTGAGAAAAGGAAACTTAAAAATTAGAGAAATCGTAGAAGTTGGATGAAAAAGGTTTATTGATATTGAAGAAGTGAAATATGTGGGTTGAGACAGAAAAGTCTAGAGCTTTGTTCACGATGCCTACTCTAACATAGTAGATTAATTCAGAGAAGTTTTAAGCTCTATCAAGCTTGGTAGAATGAATTGCAAAAGACCTAGGAAAAATGTATACTATATATCTCAAATAAATGGAGACCGAGGAGGAATCAAGCTGAAGAAAAAAGATATTTGGAGAAAACGTAACTTAGAGATATCCTCTCTAAGTTACATTTTCTCCAAATATCCTCCTTCCTCCTCTTGGCGTTAGAGTTAGAGGGGGTATGTGCAGCTTTAGGCAGCACTTGAAAATAGTTCGTTTTTAGAGATTTTATCAAAATTTATGATTGTATATGAACACTACACACATACACTACACTCCACCTCAAGTCGAATGTGTTACTATCACATACCAAAAGATCTACATAGTTTTTTTTTTGTTTGCCTTTTCTCGTAAGGTTTTCTGCGATTTTCAACCAAATACGAGTAGATGTTTCTAAACGTATGCAGATTAGAGGAAGTATTATATTTTACGATCTCAGCTACCACTGTCCTATTCTTACACTCAATTTATATATATTTATTTTGAAATGTTTTTAATTTACCAATAATTGGTTTGAATTTCGAGTAAATGCACCCTTAAAGAGTCTTCTCTCTTAACGGCGTTACACAAATCGTTGTTTTAATATTATTTTTATTATACAAGAAATAAAATACAACACATAAAATAAAGATTCAATTAATATTTATGTAAGGGAAAATATACAAAAAAGTTAAACGATCATTTCTCGAGTTTAACGTTAGCAAGGTAGCTGTGGTGGTCATAAGATTTTGTTTCTCCCCATATTTGCATTTCAAAGTTAAATTACCCTAGTAACCCGGAAACCATAGAGCCCTGCTCATATGTATAACGAGACTATGTGAATGTGGTCAGGGAAGCTGATATTGAAATAGTTCTGTCGAAGTGGTGTTTGTATTTCACGTGAGCGGTTCGTACGCCCCATGGCACGAGTCATGAGTATGGGGAAGGGGTGAACCATACAATGTAGAGAATGGGTAAGGAGAAACTATTGTATAGGATTAAGAGAAACTAAAGCATGGGACAAGAGGAACGGTTCTGTGCTCATGTGGGTATAACTTGCAGCATTCGATGAATGGCAAAAACTCTGTGTGCTGATTATTATGTACGCCATTGAACCCGTTCGATCACCGCACAAGGAGAAATCTTTCCTCGTGCGGTGATAATAATAATATAATAATAATAATAAAAATAATAATAATATAATAATAATAATATAATAATAATGATATAATATTAATGATTACTTATAATAAAATAATAATAATAATATAATAATAATAATAAAACTAATAATAATAATAATCAACATCATAATAATAATGATAAGAATAATATTAATAATAATAATAATAATAATAATTATACAATTATAATAATAGTAGTAATAATAATAATAAATATGATTATTATTATTATTATTATATCAAAAATATTAATAAAAATAATAATGATAATAATAATAATAATAGTAATCACGGCTGTGGAGTCGGACTCGGAGTCGGAGCCGGAGTCGTGGAGTCGGAACATTTTAGGCGGAGTCGGAATCGGAAAAATCGACCGACTCCGACTCCGTTTAATTATTTTAACATTTTCTTTAATGAATAACGTTACGGTATGTGTTAACCAGTTAACCTCTCATCGTTTCATGCCTGATACTATGCAGACTTTTATAATGGCAATAAACCCCAAAAGGGAACGTTCAGTTTATTGCAGCCGTACAAATAGTAAATTCCTGCACTTAGATTCCTAGGGTTTTTATTTATTTTCTAGGAAAATAAATAAAAAAAGAACACGTGTCGGTTATTTCCGCGCTTAAAATTATTAAATCAGATTTAAGAGCTTCCATAAATCCTGACTAAATAGAAGCAATTCTTTTTTTGAGATATAATTCCATTTAGACCACGAATAGGAAATAAGATTTATATAAAGTATATTTACTTTCAAAAATCTTGTGTTCTTTTCAATATTGAATAAAAAAAATAATAAACAATATAAATAAGATTTATGTGTTGTTTATAGTTAAGGCATTAACGTTGTGGAGGTTTAAAGACATTGTAATTTATTTTTAACAAACACTGTTTATTCCACTTTTTTTTTTTTTATGACGGTATAACCCTACCGGTTTCAAGGCTTTCACCTCATCTTCAGGGGAGCGCAAACAAGACTAAATGCTGTTCGGACTGGTACCGATATAGACACTTCAACGGTTGGAGGCGGGAGGGGTGAGGGGAAGGCTAGGTATTATTTCGGCCAAGAGCGGGGAGATTTTGGGGAAATAACTATTCAACAGATGCTCTGATCTGTATATTGACTTAGAAATTTCTAGGGCCTCCAATCTGTCCAATCTAGTTCCGTTGTCGCTAATATGTAAGAATTTGGCATCATTGATAGAAAAAGTATGATTCTCACGGTGACAATGATTAGCCATTTCAGAATAAATTAGAGGATTTGTTAAGGCAGATTGGTGTTCACGAAATCTCTTTTCAAAAGATCTTCCTGTCTTTCCTATATAGAAATTATCACAGTCAGCACATAAAAGTTTATACACACCGCTGTTGTTAAGTATTCCATTTTTGCCTTTCCCATTAAATAAGAGTTTCCGGAGATTGAAGTTAGTGTAAAAAGCTGGCTTTATGTGACTTGGAATATTTTTGGTTATTTCATTTGATATATTTTTTATAAATAGGACTTTGCTCCATTTATAGGTATGCTTATAGGTGTCGTTAAATATATAATCTTTTATGAGTTTCTTTTTTGTTTTGTTTTTTAAAAGTGAATCAATGAGGCTTCCAGGATAGCCATTATTTGTAGCAATTTTTTTGATGGTTATTAATTCCTTTTTAAAATTGTCGTCGGTTAATGGGACACTGAGCAATCTATGAAGCATACAGTTAAAGGCGGCGAATTTATGATTATTAGGATGGTTAGAAGTTGCTGGAATTATGGAGTCTGAATAAGTATTTTTCCTATATATATCAAAGTCAAATGTGCCTTTTTTCCGAGATAATGTTAGGTCCAAGAAATTTAATTTTCCGTCCTGTTCTGTTTCTAATGTAAATTTTATAAAACTTTCTATAGAATTTAAATATTTAAGAAAATGGTGTAATTGTCTATCGGTACCCGTCCAAACACAAAGAATGTCATCTGCATACCTAAACCAGCACAGAACATTTTTGGTTAGCTTAAAATTACTCCTAAAGATACATTTTTCAAAATAGTTCATAAATATTTCACTGAGAAGTGGAGACAACGGTGAGCCAATAGCTAAACCATTCGTTTGTTTATATATTTTATTGTTGAAGTTAAAATAATTTTGTTTGATGCATAAGTCCATTAGTGAAATCAATTCTGAATTTTTAACAAGGTCCTTACTTTTGTCATTTATGATATTTTTTGCGAGCTCTAAGGATCTCCAACCTGGTATGCTTGGATATAGGTTAGTGACATCAAAGGATACCAGTTTTGCATTATGAGGCATTTCTATGTTATTTAATTTATCAATTAATTCCAATGAGTTTTTGATTGAGTATTCAGCTTTAAATTGGGTTAGATTATAAAACTGTTCTTTGACAAACTTACATATTTTATAGGTTGGTGCCTGGTTATATGAGACTACAGGTCTTATAGGTATATTGTTTTTGTGTAATTTGGCTAAGCCATATAATTGCGGTATTTGTGGATTCATTATACACAAATTCTTTTTAAAATTTTGGTTCATGATGGAGCTACAATTTTTAAGGACGGATTTTACTTTAGTCTGCAGAGAATTTAAAGGGCTGGTTTTTATTACTTGAAATTTATTGTTATTAAGAAATTCTAGGACTTTTTCTTCATAATCCTTTCTATGAAATATAACTATTGATTCACCTTTGTCTGCCTTGGTTAATGTTAAATTATTATCTTTCAAAGTCTTTTTGATGTTCATGGCCGTGGCTAGTTCCTTCTTTTAACCAAACCTTAGCCAAATTACACAAAAACAATATATCTATAAGACCTGTAGTCTCATATAACCAGGCACCAACCTATAAAATATGTAAGTTTGTCAAAGAACAGTTTTATAATCTAACCCAATTTAAAGCTGAATACTCAATCAAAAACTCATTGGAATTAATTGATAAATTAAATAACATAGAAATGCCTCATAATGCAAAACTGGTATCCTTTGATGTCACTAACCTATATCCAAGCATACCAGGTTGGAGATCCTTAGAGCTCGCAAAAAATATCATAAATGACAAAAGTAAGGACCTTGTTAAAAATTCAGAATTGATTTCACTAATGGACTTATGCATCAAACAAAATTATTTTAACTTCAACAATAAAATATATAAACAAACGAATGGTTTAGCTATTGGCTCACCGTTGTCTCCACTTCTCAGTGAAATATTTATGAACTATTTTGAAAAATGTATCTTTAGGAGTAATTTTAAGCTAACCAAAAATGTTCTGTGCTGGTTTAGGTATGCAGATGACATTCTTTGTGTTTGGACGGGTACCGATAGACAATTACACCATTTTCTTAAATATTTAAATTCTATAGAAAGTTTTATAAAATTTACATTAGAAACAGAACAGGACGGAAAATTAAATTTCTTGGACCTAACATTATCTCGGAAAAAAGGCACATTTGACTTTGATATATATAGGAAAAATACTTATTCAGACTCCATAATTCCAGCAACTTCTAACCATCCTAATAATCATAAATTCGCCGCCTTTAACTGTATGCTTCATAGATTGCTCAGTGTCCCATTAACCGACGACAATTTTAAAAAGGAATTAATAACCATCAAAAAAATTGCTACAAATAATGGCTATCCTGGAAGCCTCATTGATTCACTTTTAAAAAACAAAACAAAAAAGAAACTCATAAAAGATTATATATTTAACGACACCTATAAGCATACCTATAAATGGAGCAAAGTCCTATTTATAAAAAATATATCAAATGAAATAACCAAAAATATTCCAAGTCACATAAAGCCAGCTTTTTACACTAACTTCAATCTCCGGAAACTCTTATTTAATGGGAAAGGCAAAAATGGAATACTTAACAACAGCGGTGTGTATAAACTTTTATGTGCTGACTGTGATAATTTCTATATAGGAAAGACAGGAAGATCTTTTGAAAAGAGATTTCGTGAACACCAATCTGCCTTAACAAATCCTCTAATTTATTCTGAAATGGCTAATCATTGTCACCGTGAGAATCATACTTTTTCTATCAATGATGCCAAATTCTTACATATTAGCGACAACGGAAATAGATTGGACAGATTGGAGGCCCTAGAAATTTCTAAGTCAATATACAGATCAGAGCATCTGTTGAATAGTTATTTCCCCAAAATCTCCCCGCTCTTGGCCGAAATATTACCTAGCCTTCCCCTCACCCCTCCCGCCTCCAACCGTTGAAGTGTCTATATCGGTACCAGTCCGAACAGCATTTAGTCTTGTTTGCGCTCCCCTGAAGATGAGGTGAAAGCCTTGAAACCGGTAGGGTTATACCGTCATAAAAAAAAAAAAAGTGGAATAAACAGTGTTTGTTAAAAATAAATTACAAATAAGATTTAGTTAACGTATGAAAACAAATGAAGCAACCTTTTTATTTTAAAGTGTTTTCTTATTTTGTTTAATACCTACCTGTGTTGTTTTATAATTATTTTAAAAGTTTTATTTAATTCTTTTTTTAAATATTAATATATATTTTTAATATGTATTATTTTTGTGTGAAGATATTGCTTAATGCGTATTGTTTATATATTTTTTTATTAAATTGTTTCATTTGTGTACGAATATAATTAATTTTTTTATTTATACCTGTATCCATTATTATTAAGTCAATATAAATACATTAGGTAGACGCAGTAAATTATAAAATAAAATAAAAATTGAAGTCAGAGTCAAGAGTTGGAGCCAGAGTCGGAGTCGGAGTAGGAGTCGGAGTCGGAGTATAAAATAAAGCCGGAGCCGGAGTCGGAGTCGGTAAATTTTCATCTGACTCCACAGCCCTGATAGTAATAATAATAATAATAGTCATAATCATGAAGAAAATTTGATTTCGAGTAGTTATACATATTTTGAAGGCCGTATTATAAAATATGTTAGCAAAGTAAGAGTTAAGGCAGGTAACAAAGGAATTAAGAGTTATTTAAATAAATACATTTCATAACCTTAATTATCATGGTTAATGTGTATTCGTAAGTCCACAAATCTTGTATATTTGCATAATTGTGTATCTGACTGGTATAGACCAAATCGACAGTTTAAAAAAATCCCGAAAATCTTATTTTTCATCACATTGGCCAATAACGAACCTGTTGAATTGAATTGGCAAAAGTAAGAATTTTTGAGATGAGATTAGTTTTCTGAAAAAATTATTTCAACGTTGAACTTTGGCAATGCATGATTACGTACTATATACGTATATTTTACTTGATGGTGTTGAAACGTGGATCACGAACACCAGAATGCTTAACTAACTAAAATGTTTGAACGCTCACGGACAATTATCAGAAATTTTTGATATCATCGTATCTCAAAACACTGAAGCGCTGTGTCAATCAAGTGTAGAACGAGAGATCCAATATCTAAGAAACTTTATTACTCATAACCTTAGCCAAGATATGACCTTGTCGAGTTGAATTGGTACATGCTGGATTTCCAAGATTAGATCAGTTTTTCTGTAACGATAACTTGAATCTTAAATTTCTGCGATGCATGATAAAGTGGTGCAATTAAAAACGAGAATTTCAAAGAGACTTGTAGAAGTGTTGAAATCACTCATGTCATGTAATTCTATCCCGACTAGCCAAGATAACAGAACAATTGTGCGGTCAGAGGAAACTAAGTAGTTTACTCTCTACAGGAGCACTTGCAGGGCCACCGGAGCATTCGATGCTGGCGCGTTCACTCGGCCAAGCAGCATTGTAGCGGTCCTTAAGGAGTAAGGTTACCCCTGGGTAAACCCAACTCTCTTTAGAAACTCTGGATTCAATACTGGAGAGCTGACACTAGTTCAACCTTACTATTTTGTTTACTGTCTAAGTAGCTTTAAAAGCTTACATAAATAAAAAAACATTTTAATCTTTCAATTAAAGTTTGTCTAATTTTTCGAATAATTTTATTAATAAAAATTCTGTCGACCTCAATAGCTTTGTTTTTATTAAAAGTTTTGAAACAAATAATTTGGAAAACTGTCTTGAAAGTTTTCGGCAATAGCTCATGCCTTTATCAAACGAAATAAAAAATTGAAAAAAAAAAAATTAAACACAAACTGCAAAAAAAAACTTGTAATAAATATTGAATATTTAAAAATAGAATTCAAAATCATACATAAACAAATATTGTTTTTAACTGAACACTTATTCACACCCAAGAATGATTTATGTCACAAAGTATTTTATTAAAAATTTAAAATCTATGTTGCACAGCATTCTATCACCATACAAATTGTTCATAACATATTCTCAGGATCCTTATAAATCGTGTTCACGATCTTGTCGAGTATCCATTGTATGTGTTAATATTTTTTTACTGAACACTATTTACACCCAAGAATGATTTATCTCACAAAGCAATTCATCAAAAATGTAAAATCATTGTTGCACAGCATTCTATCACCCTGCAAATTGTTCATAACATATTCTCAGGATCCTTGTAAATCGTGTTCACGATCTTGTCGAGTATCCATTGTATGTGTTAATATTTTTTTACTGAACACTATTTACACCCAAGAATGATTTATTTCACAAAGCAATTCATTAAAAATGTAAAATCTATGTTGCACAGCATTCTATCACCATACAAATTGGTAATAACATATTCTCAGGATCCTTATAAATCGTGTTCACGATCTTGTCGAGTATCCATTGTATGTGTTAATATTTTTAACTGAACACTATTTACACCCAAGAATGATTTATGTCACATAGCAATTCATTAAAAATGTAAAATCTATGTTGCACAGCATTCTATCACCATCAAATTGTTCATAACATATTCTCAGGATCCTTATAAATCGTGTACACGATCTTGTCGAGTATCCATTGTATGTGTTAATATTTTTAACTGAACATTATTTACACCCAAGAATGATTTATGTCACATAGCAATTCATTAAAAATGTAAAATCTATGTTGCACAGCATTCTATCACCATCAAATTGTTCATAACATATTCTCAGGATCCTTATAAATCGTGTTCACGATCTTGTCGAGTATCCATTGTATGTGTTAATATTTTTTTACTGAACACTATTTACACCCAAGAATGATTTATCTCACAAAGCAATTCATCAAAAATGTAAAATCTTTGTTGCACAGCATTCTATCACCCTGCAAATTGTTCATAACATATTCTCAGGATCCTTGTAAATTGTGTTCACGATCTTGTCGAGTATCCATTGTATGTGTTAATGTTTTTTTACTGAACACTATTTACACCCAAGAATGATTTATTTCACAAAGCAATTCATTAAAAATGTAAAATCTATGTTGCACAGCATTCTATCACCATACAAATTGGTAATAACATATTCTCAGGATCCTTATAAATCGTGTTCACGATCTTGTCGAGTATCCATTGTATGTGTTAATATTTTTAACTGAACACTATTTACACCCAAGAATGATTTATGTCACATAGCAATTCATTAAAAATGTAAAATCTATGTTGCACAGCATTCTATCACCATCAAATTGTTCATAACATATTCTCAGGATCCTTATAAATCGTGTTCACGATCTTGTCGAGTATCCATTGTATGTGTTAATATTTTTAACTGAACACTATTTACACCCAAGAATGATTTATCTCACAAAGCAATTCATCAAAAATGTAAAATCTATGTTGCACAGCATTCTATCACCATACAAATTGTTCATAACATATTCTCAGGATCCTTATAAATCGTGTTCACGATCTTGTCGAGTATCCATTGTATGTGTTAATATTTTTAACTGAACATTATTTACACCCAAGAATGATTTATGTCATATAGCAATTTATTAAAAATGTTAAATCTATGTTGCACAGCATTCTATCACCATCAAATTGTTCATAACATATTCTCAGGATCCTTATAAATCGTGTTCACGATCTTGTCGAGTATCCATTGTATTTACTGAACACTATTTACACCCAAGAATGATTTATTTCACAAAGCAATTCATTAAAAATGTAAAATTTATGTTGCACAGCATTCTATCACCATACAAATTGTTCATAACATATTGTCAGGATCCTTATAAATCGTGTTCACGATCTTGTCGAGTATATATTGGTATGTGATGATATTTTTATTTTTTTTATAAATACATTTTTATTTAAAAAAAATATTACAACTGGAGATGAGACGCGCAAACACTGCGGATAGGGTTTGGTTGTTCCCTTGGCCAGTTACTATTCTTGTTTGTATATGTGCTATGTGCACACGCACCTTATTGACACGCAAAAACATGAATTGATGCGAATCGTCACTGGAACCCTAAAGTCCAAGCCTTTTTTTTTTGTGTGGCTTGTTTATTGCCATGTGGAAATCTCTTCCAACCAACCAGATAGATGTTTTAATGGGCCCTAAGTGAAAACCAGACTGATATTCCATTTAAAAAAAATGTGGATTCCAGCGAGGATGGAACCCGCAACCTCCGGATCGTCAGACGAGCGTCATACCACCAGGCCATAGACGCTTCCATTGCTATCAAATATTTGCCATCCTAGTTTGAGTCGTGAGGAAAATCTCTATAAATAGTTGAAGATAATGTCGCAAATCGAACAACTGCATATTATTACGAAAATACGAGAACCACTGCCGTTAGTCTTACCTTTCAGCGTTCAATATAGAAGACTCGAGCAAATCGACAACAGGCTTTAGCGGGATGCTTAATTTGATACATCGTGATGATTTTGATTTGTTTTGTATTTAAAATAAAATACGTCGATTCAGGAATGCGAAAAAGTGAGAGTGAATAATTGATAAATAGTAAACAGCGATGAATGGTCAAGTGAATAATAATAAGTGCTCTTTATTTGTCGATAAGTAGATATATATACAATTTCAGAAAGGGGCGCGTGAATGCGTCCGCAGTATATCTTGATCTCACTCCTGTGCGTACCGAGGTGGTCGCAGACGTTGCCAATGATATAGTGGGTAGAATATTTATTGCCGAAATGGCGAGACAACGCGATGCGTTCTCTCTCTACCGTGGAATGCGACGTAAATATTATTTGCGTGTAAACAATATTGACGTTCTGGTATGTGATCTTTGTACATATTCAAAGGTTGATTCATCGGTCGTTGACCGTGCATGTTGACAATATTTAGGGACGTCGGTATTCCCTACAAGGCCGATCCTTAATAATAAATTAAGGTCCCGTTGAACTGTTCCAACGGGACTGTAATTTAAGGAAAAAATTAAACATTTTAGGAGAATTTTTCTTTTTCCTTTAAACCTAGTAAGTCATAAAAATTTCATAACTTATTAAGACAGCATTTGTTGCTTGCATTAAGACAGAATCACTGCTAAGGAACAAAAACTGCAATTAATTTTAATATATTCGCTCCATGTCTTTCAGGTCGAAATTACCGTCTATGAAATGCAAAAACCATCGACGAGCTGTCCTTTCATTCATAACATCTTCACTGTACACTTTGCAAATATCGCGAGCAGCTTTGGGGCAGCTTTATTCCCTCGATTGAACGCGAACAGAAGGAGGTGTCGAAAATGATCACTTTCGTTTATTTGACATTCCATTTTGAGGACTTGTAATCAAATAAAATAATATATGTAACGTAAAAGCAAACACAATATCTTGTAGAGCAGAAAATTTTATTTCGAATGACGTATAACCTTCGCAATTTTGTTTTACTTTTGGTGCTCATTTTTAAATTGAAAAAAAAACGGACACAACTTATGTTAACACCCAATATATTAAATATTTTTTTTTTATTTCGAGTTTAAAGGCAGATATATGAAAAATATTAAGTTCAACTAACCATGAATTTACCTACGAACGAATAATAGGTTAGTCAAAAAGTTTTGAAAGCGACATCTATGGAGCAGTAGAAAATCCAAAATTTTTACGCCATTTTATTATTTCATCTTTCATTAGAACGTACTCAAAATTTCATTTCGATCTGTCAATTCATTCTTTGTTTACAAGCCATTTGAAGTTGACGTGTCAGTGTATTTTTTAACGATGGAAAAATCCGAATATCGTGCAGTGATTAAATTCTTTGTTTTGGAAGATTTATCGGCTACTGAGATCCATGCAAAGATGGTGAAAGGATTAAAGGAGTCTTCTCCTTTATTTCCAACCGTTCACCGATGGGTTTTGGAGTTTAAGCATGGGCGTACAAGCGTTGAAGACGATCCACGCTCAGGACGTCCAAAAAGTGCATCAACACCAGAAATCATAGCGAAAATACAGGATATGGTTTTGAAAGATCATCGATCGACTATGGATGTGATAGCTGACACCATAGGCATCTTACATGGAACAACATGGCATATTTTGACTGAAGTTTTGGGTTTCAAAAAACTGTGTGCACAATGGGTGCCGCATTTGCTAACAATGAAACAAAAACACGTTCGAATGCGACTTTCTGAGCAACATTTGGAGCAATTTCGAAAGGATAAAAAGGATTTTCCGCATCGATTCATCACTATGAATGAGACTTGGGTCTACCACCATGATCCTGAATCAAAACAAAAGGCTAAGGAGGGGTGTGAACCAGGCATTTTGGCTCCGAAGCGAGTTCGTGTCCAGAAATCGGCCAAGAAGGTGTTAGCGTCAGTTTTTTGGGATGCAAAAGGAATTTTATTGATAGATTATCTCCAAACTGGTAAAACAATCAACTCTGATTATTATTGTGACCTTTTGGACCAGTTGAATGAAAAAAATTGTGAAAAAAGACCCGGTTTGCAGAAGAAAAAAATCATTTTTCATCAAGACAATGCACCTGCTCACACAGCTCAAAAAACCATCGCGAAAATCAGTGAATTGGGGTACGAATTGTTGCAGCATCCACCCTATTAGCCAGATTTAGCTCCCTCTGACTTCTGGCTGTTCTCACACCTCAAAAAATTCCTTCGTAAAAAGCATTTTTCATCAAACGAAGAGGTTATAGCCGTCGTAGAGGAGTATTTTGCAGGCCTTCCAGAAAGTCACTTCCGTGATGGGACAACAAAGTTGGAAGATCGTTGGACCAAGTGTATTGATCTTATGGGAGACTATACTGAGCAATAAAAGTGATTTCCCCCCAAAAAAAATGTATTTTCATTTCCGCTTTCAAAACTTTTTGACTAACCTATAGTGAAGCTGTTATACAATGTTGGTAACAAACAGTTATTTAACAATATGAAAAAAAATATACATTTCATGTATACATAGTAATAAAATATAACACCTAAAATAATATTCGTCAAGAATTATATTTAATAATATTATAATAGAATCATGACTAAAACACTGTTGTAGAATTATCACTTTTTAATGTAAAATGTAATGTAAAAAACAGGTATTTTGTGGGTGATCCGGAGATGAGGTTTCACCTCACTCGGAAAGAGTGGTACGTATATTCTAAATCGGATCAGATGCGGAGTAGGCCACACTGCATATGATATTCACAAGTAGGGCTTAGTGAAGTCACCTTTAGTGAGTATGGGGAAATGTAGACCATGGGCTACTTCGTACACAACTACTCATTGTATGGATTCTCAGGAAGAGTGTAACAATCTAACACTTGGTCGGAGAAAACACTGCGTGGGAGAACCAAACGCTGGATTCTAATAATTTTATCTTGCGCATAAAAGCTTTGGATCCAATTGCCGTTGGAACCCAAAAAAGTGGTCCCAGAATAGTTTATTAGTATTCGTTTGGTAAAAAGCTTTTATCGCGTCAGATGTCAGTGGCATTAATTAAACACCTTTGTTATTTTAATCGTTAAATATATTTTTTCAATTATGAAATTAAATAAAGTTTATTAAATTTAAGCTGTTTTCAATACAAACGTTTCATGAAACTGGTATGGTTATGTCGGCTTTTGATATGAATTTTCTCATATATTATACCAATGTGACAGCACTAACGACATTTCATATGTCCCTTGTTTGCTGTATATTGGAATACCTTTCAGTTATGTCTTCACCACACTATGATGTGCATGTACGAGGCATAGATAAGTCCAGAATCATTTGTTTAGAGATTCATGGCTTTTAAAATGGGCATTAAAATACAAGGTAGTGATTATGGACCCATTCGCTGATCATTGAAAACAAATCCACTTTAGGAGAGGCGGTTAATATATCTATGAGACTCCTGAACAATATTTTTTTTTGTGAAGAAATAATATTAAAAACATCTTTCTATGTTCTAGACAGATTATATCGTGCCATGGTCTTTAGAGAGAGGGTTCATATAGCTAATTATGGATTATTCTCACCCCTTGCACAATTATATAGATCGAAGAATACGACGCATGTAGACAAAGTCGGTTTCTCCAGGGGGAAGCTGTTATTAGGAATATTTAGATCTTTCAATATAACTCCTTTTATTTGTTTTCCATGTCCACATATTGCTATCCTACATCGATGTTGGCACTAATACGCTGTTGTGTAGCATCATTTTAGCTGATCTCATCATTGTTTTGTTTGAATACGAGTACATATCTTATAGTGATCCATCGACTTTGTTTTCTGTTGTAACTAACCGTTCAATATATCGTTCTACCCTTATCTGAGCATATACTCGTACTTCCCAAGTAGTAGAACTTTTTAACTCATGTATATTTAGTTTCTTCATATAATATTTAGTTTCTTTATTTTTGTTCACATTTCAAATACAATTCACTTAGTTGCCATAGTTTATTTTCACTACCCACAAAAAATACCGTCTTCGTATAATCAGCATGCAGTATCTCACATATTGTACGTTCACGTTCGACATTTTTATGCTGTATTTATTTCTATTTGTGATGTTTACTTAGTTACTTGAAAATCAATCCTAATGAATTTAAAACAGTTTAAAGAAAATCGCAATTGAAATTGTTACGTCAATTTATATAATATTGTTATATTTTTTACATTTTTTTGTAAATGTAAATGTTTTCCTGTTTTGACTATGTGGTTTACCACATAGTTTTGATGTTTTTCAATTTTGATAGATTGCCGTTTCAAAGTGTTATTTTAGCAATTGAATTTTGATTGTAGGTAAGGGCTGCAACTGTTAAAAACAAATTAAATAATAACGTAAACATCCTCGTTGGTTTTCTACATACAGCGAATAAATAAACGTTATGTCTCGCTTCAATAAGGTTGCATGTTTTAATTTTTTTTTTATTGGTAACATTTAATCTTTTTTATGGTTGCACTTCAAACAGCGATTTCAAATACATATAACATTTCTCTTCAATTATGAAATGCAATGAATACTAATGTTAGGTTATTATCAATAAAATGAGGATAGTTAAAAAAAAAATACATCGAAAATCTGAAAAATAAATATCAATTACATTAGTATATTTTTCGATAGTTCCATATAAGCTAGATACTTGACTTTCGATAATTCCATATAAGCTAGATACTTGATTTTCAGGAACTGGCATTGTGAATCAAATTCGAAGTCACTTTCGAAGGACTTCGAATTTGATTCGCAATGCCAGTTCCTTGCCTGCCTACTCTAGTAGTTCTGAGACAGTTGGCCAGATTTACAAAGCTAAATAATTTATTATTTCCTGTCTACACTCTTCAATATGTACTTAATATCAATAAAAATGTGTCGCGGAGTCTCATACAGATTTAGCGGGATGCTTAATTTGATACGTCGTGATGATTTTGATTTGTTTTGTATTTAAAATAAAATACGTCGATTCAGGAATGCAAAAAAGTGAGAGTGAATAATCGATAAATAGTAAACAGCGATGAATTGCCAAGTGAATAATAATAAGTGATCTTTATTCATCGATAAGTAGGTATATATACAATTTCAGAACGGGGCGCGTGAATGCGTCCGCAGTATATCTTTATCTCACTCATGTGCGTGCCGAGGCGTTTGCAGACGTTGCGAACAATGTAGTGGGTAGAATATTTATTGCCGAAACGGTGAGACAACGCGATGCGTTCTCTTTCTACCGTGGAATGCGACGTAAATATTATTTGCGTGCAAACAATATTGACGTTCTGGTATGTGATCTTTGTACATATCCAAAGGTTGATTCATCGGTCGTTGACCGTGCATGTTGACAATATTTAGGGACGTCGGTATTCCCTACACAGATAATTAAAAAAATAGTTTAAAGATTAATTTATTTCCATTTATGTCTAAATTAATTAAAAAATGCATTCATGAAATTTATTAAATAAAGGGCACACAGAACTATCAGCAGAATGAATTGCCTTAATAGTCAATATATATTGTTATTTGTTTTTATCAAACACTGTTTATTCCACCGTATGTAACGGTATAACTTTGCCGGTTTCAAGGTGTTCCACTCATCGTCAGGGGAGCGCAATCAAGACGAACGAAACCGATAAGGTTATACCGTTACATAAAGTGGAATAAACATTGTTTGATTAAACAAAATACAATATATTTAAACCTTCACAATGTTAATGCCTTAACTATAAATAATATAGAAAGTATATATTTTCAACAAATATTATCTATTAAAACTAAATTGAATAAAAATTATCATCGTCTAGACTAGACAGTCAAAATATTATAAGATATTACAAATATAATCTACTTTCATGATGGATCACTTTAATTCAATTACTTATCAATTTATTTTTTGAAGTTAACAAGATGGAATAATAAACTATATGAGTCATTCAACTCGATCCATTTGATCTTTTTATTTCAACGATAATAAATAACAATAAATTAACTTGTCATGAAAACCGATCACGACATTTGAAATGAATCAAGACGCAAATCGACGAAGTCCAGATTATTTCTTACGATAACGAAAAATAGCATTGTAATAACTTTTATAAATTGATAACCAGATGATAGTTCACAATAGTATTTTAGTACCAACATTGGATACCTACCTAAATAAATATTTAATTGTCAAAATAAATAAGTGAATTGTTAAACATAATTTGTTGTTAAAATAGTAAACATACAGGGTCAATGACCGATGTACTATTTACAACAATGTGTACTCACAAGTAGTATTTACGTTTTGTCTAGCCATCTCCGAATACAAATGAATATCTACCCGCCAATGCATGCGCTAGAGTAAGACAGAATATGTATCGCGAACTGGTTCATTCATTAGTATAAATTACCCACGCGCCGAGAAATAAATATTATTATTGTACATTCAACTGTCAAAGACTTGTTTTTATTTATCGACCATTCACTCTCACTTTCGTTTCATCCGCATTCCTGAGTATTTATAAATAAAATAAATACAAATCAAGATCATCACGACGTATCAAGATAAGCAACTCGCTACATTGATGACCCTGAACGAAAAGGAACGCAGAATTCGACTAAAATGAATATAGCGATGTCACATCAACATCACCAGCACGTCCCAATAGGACACATGCTACATTGATAACGAACATCGCTACATATGGAAGGGAAACGTGGCCGTTGAAAAATATTTAAAGGAGCCCAACAAATCCTGTAGAAATATTTATGTGACCTGAATAGTATACATTGTGTGACTCAAAAATGCATATAAAACTGAAAGGAAAGGTATACCAGACTATCGTTAGACCCACGATTATGTATGGTTCAGAATGCTGGACTATGTTCAGCTCCTACTCAAGGCAACTTGAAACAGCAAAAATGCGAATGCTTAGGTGGTTGGCAGGAGTATCACTGAAATATAGAATTAAGAGCTCACACATTCGTGGTAGCCTGGGGGTCACTGATATAAACAGTAAGCGAGAAGAGCGACAACTGAGATGCTACGGGCACATAAGACGGAGACCACCAGACCATACGGTAAATCAGGCAATGTCTGTGAATCTTCCTTGACAGCCGTCCAGAGGAAGACCAAAGAACTCCTGGATGACTCAATGCTCCCAAATCCTGCGGAGAAACGGCCTAGATGAAAGCGGCACCCAGAACCGAAGAACAAACAGCCTGATAACGAGAAGAAACGACCCCAACAGCCTGCCTACCTAGGCAATGAGTCGAGACAGTGCCAGGAAGAAGAAGTAGTATACATGGGTTGAAAATGTGAAGTGATTAAAGATGAATGTAAACTTAAAGCTGATATGTTGCGTAAGATACAGATGAGCATTCTGAGATGGTTTGGACATGTAGACCGAATTAATAAAGAAAAATTAAAAAAAAAACAAACACATATGATAAATAGGAGTGGAAAAGCGTGGTAAAGAAAGATCAAGGAACGTATGATTGGATCCACTGAAATATATTAAATCATAATGAAAACAAACAAATTGGTTGGTAGATTTACACTATCCATGTTTCATTTGTAAATCTTTTAATTGCGTTGCATATTTTTCCTCGCGAATTTGTAATTGCACAAGTGAATCTTTTTTGGTGAAGCTAAGATTGTATTTATGCATTTGCCCATAATATAGTACTAATAATGCACATCTTTCAGTAAAAATAAGTAAAATTGGACTAAAAAGGTTAAACTTTAGCAGATAACGTGATTTTGCACGCAGTCGTTTGAAAAAACATGGATATCAAATGTCATCGGGAATTTTTATATCATAAACTTAAGTACTAAGGAATGAGTGTTTCAATGGGTAATTGAAATTAGACTATTGTTGATTTTCCTGATTTATTTATTTAAATACAATCTGGCGGGCTTATTGCCAGGCGGCAATTTCATCCAACCAATCAGACAAAGGTAAATGAAGCAAGTTATGTGGTCGCATAAATCATTCAAATAACTATCCATCCCAACGAAATCCATAGACGCATACGTGAGCATATGCCCACGGACTCCACAAAGACGGACAATCACCCGAACATTATTTTTCATATACGAGTATAGTGAGGGTGTGGGCTGAAAAACATCTGGTGTCCCCGTGGCTGGGTTCGCCCTATATTGGTGGGGTGTATCTTGGCCGAGGGGATGCTATTAGATGAGCCCAGACCTTTTGATAGCTTCTGTATTTAATGTAATATCTGCAATTTATGTGTTTTAGAAGTGTTATTTAAATATAATCTGTACATACTACGTTGCTATCAATAAACCTATTATTTATTTATAATTGTTGTAAAAATAATAAAAAAATGCTGTCACGTTTCTAATTTGCCATATGGTATGTTATTTTATTTCAGTCAAATCACGTTGTAAATATTATGAAACTCTGAAGTTAACGTGTGTAACTATCCAATTCAATAACTTAAAAATCTACATTCCATACACAAGACAGTAGACAAAGCCTTGTCTTCCAAGATTGCAATGATATCGTGACATTTTTCTGAAAATCTTCTAGAATTACATACATACAATAACGTTATTTCTTTGACGGGGGAGCAAAGAAGTCAGATTCCTAAATTCTTACATGAATTAGTACTTATTTTACCACGTTTACGTACATACATACATATCTTCATATAATTAATTAATTCAGCAACTTTCACCTTTTTTATATAACTTGACCATCTTTCTTCTTCCATATATTTTGCAGTCGTTTTCCCTTAAGTCACTACTTCGTTTAACATGTCTGAACCACTTCAGCGTGTTTTTTATCCTTCATAAGCAACCAGTCTTTTGTGCACATTCATCATAAATAAGTGAGTTCTTATTACGTTTTACATCGACAAAAAATATTTTTAGAGGGGCGTGGGCGCGCGATAAAGCACAGGACTGCCGAGCGGAAGGTCGTCGGTTCGAACCCCGCCCAATGCTACTCTCCTCGAATGACAGTATTTTTCCACCTGGTATTCGGGTGAGCAAGGATACCTATGATTTCAGTCATATGTATTGTTTCAAAAAAGAAAGAAAAAAAACATGCTGGTATGCTCCAATCGTCTCACTTCGGTGTGCCATCGGTTCCAGTACGACAGTGTGGCTTGTGAATTTGCTGATGTGGAATGGTTCACTTAATTACAAATAGAAAAAAAATGCTCGGCACAGGTTCGTTTTTTAACTGAATTGATGTTGGAATGACAAATGGATCTTCAACTACAAGGCCTAGCAAAGGCATATTTATGTCTGCATACGAATTTTCACCCCTATTTACTTGTCCTCCCTCATTTATGTTTACAAATCTACGTTTTACTTACATTAATTAATGTACTGAGTAAGAATAAAAAGTTTGTCATGGAATGTATGAAATTAGTTACGGCATTAAAATAAGAGATTACGGATTTTTGTTTAAAATCTGTCATGGATTAAAACAATTAAATATATCCGAATTGAGCTTGCTGGTAGAGAAAAATTGTTCGTAAACAATAAACCCGCTAGATGTACCATGTTTGACAATATAAGCAAAATAAAAATTACTTTAAAATCAGTTTGCTAGATTATCCGCAAAAGGCGAAATTATCCCTAAAAGCAGAGCCCATCACGTGAAACCGTCTTTACTGTCGTGCACCTGAAATGGTGCAATCCGCTGCATGGGGTGAGTTACTTGACAGGTAAAATATCGAGCTCATTTGGTTTAATGTGTGTACACGGGGCTGTCATTTCGTATCCATTTTGCTGGCTCAGGAGACCAAATGTTTGTACATTTCTAACAGCGGATATCAAATGTTGATATTTCAAACCCCCTTATATATAACATTTTCAAAGCGGTTTTCAAAAATAACTTTATTTCATTTTTTTTTCATTGTATTTCAAGATAACTTCAGTTAACATAAACATGTCCAGCACATTTTTTTACGCACAAACTTTTTGTCTGCGTTGTGACCCAGTGGTAAACTTTCTCTAACACTCAGGCGTGCAGAGTTAGATTTCTGGTGGTTTCCGAACTAGATAAGCTAAGGGTGTATTTTCATCTGAATTTATTGTAGTCCTGGAGTTAGCGTCACAACAAAATGCCGCCTGTTTAACGCATGCCTCATCCCGATCCTCCTGTACGGCTGTGAATCTTGGCATCTCACCAAGGCTCATAAGCGCAAGATACTTAGTTTTGAAAACAGGTGTCTCAGGAGGATATTGGGAATCAGGTGGTATGACCACATAACAAACGACGCTGTACGCCGGCGCACCCGGCAGGGGTCTGTCGTCTCTGTAATTCGGGAGAGGGGATAGTCCTGGCTGGGACATGTTCTGAGAATGCCCGATGATAGTTGGCCGAGGAGAGCACTGTTCACCGGTACATATTTTTATTAAAGTTGTTCCAGCCTGGTATTCTCTTTAACGTTTTGGGTGGTCAGAAGAAATTGACACATGGTAACAAGCCCATCAATTTGTACTACGCATAGAAAATGTGTTAAACAATAAACTTTCCAAACATTTTATTTGCTATGTTGAATACACTATTGAAAGGAAAACCTTATTTTTTTTTAATTAATTTGTTCTCCTTTTCAGAAACATTGAACTAACCATAAACATTTAGTGCCCTTAACCATGGCTGTTTCGAAATTATTATAAATAGGTTTTATGAAATGTTTAAGCCCTCATGTTTTGTAAAAGTTTATTATAGTTTAACGATATAAGTTAGTTGACTTTGTGCAATGAATTACCCCGTCATTTGTTAGCGAAACGAGCCATTAATTAAATTCAAAACAGATATAATGTCGGATTTCTTTTTTTCAATGACTTGTATTTAATTTTTTAAGTGAAACTTCCATATGCGCGGTAGGACAAATTGGCCTGAACGTCACGAAAAGTGAAACGGAGTATTATAATATTATTATTCAATTATTATTAGGTATTTAATATTTTGTTTATTTATAAATTATTATTAATTATTTTAACATTAATAATTATTGATTATTAATAATAATTAATATTATTAAGTGTATTATATTATTATTAAAATAATTATTATTAAAAATAAAAAAATTTAAATTTCTGTTATATTGTATATTATTTTTATATTAATGTGTTAAACATTTATTAATTTTATTTTATATTACAATAAATTATTTTATTTTTTTATTCATTTCCTAATCCTAAAATAAATCGTTAATAAATGGAAAAAAAAACCAACGCATAAAATCATCTTTTCCTAGGAGCTAAGAAGTTTCCCTTCTACAGCGCGAGTGTCTCACGCATCTGTTTTTTTCAATATATACACTATCCGAAACTGTTGTTTTCCTCACGCACTTAGATTTAAAAATGAACTATGCAAAAAACTTGTTTTATCACAGTAAGCGTATCAATTTCAAGTTGCGTAACTTTATCATGTAAATCCTGCTTAAAAATGTTTTCAAGAGTTGTTGACTCGATTTCTCGACAAACTTACTAGCTTAGTGGGCGATGTTCTGGAAATGTGTTATTTATTATTTATTTATCTATTATTTATTTATTTATTATATTTTATTCATCCCATACATACGTTTGATAAATAAAAAGCTGAATTAACCTCTTGGCAATACGAGTATAAAAAAAGAGTCGTGGTAGAGTACGACGGAGAAAAGTATTGTTAGGCTAAGGGAATACATTGTTTTAAATGGAAAGGTAAAGAGTAAGAATAGCAGAAAGAGGTGTATGTATGTGGAGAAGACGAAGAAATTATGTCAATATAAGAGAATTCGGCATATTGTTCTCTTTACTTACCTCACAAGCGAAATATGTTAGCTTTTTATCTCGACACACATATTACATGGACGTATAAATATCTTGTTAATATATACTGCTTATAATCCCATTCAGCTTTGAAGAAAAATTATTAATAAGTTTATTACTTTCATATTAATAATTAAATACAACTTTTCCACCCTCCCTCCCTTATAATAATGACTACCTCCGTGGTCTACTTGTTAAGACGCCTGTCATCCAGCCCGAGGGTGCCGTTTTGATTTCAGTTGGTATCCAGATTTAAAAAAAGGGTTCCAGTTTGATTTTTATTTAAGGCTTATTAACTCATTTTTTTATTGGTAGAAATAGTCATATGCAAATTATTAAGAAAAGTTAGATATTGTAATTTATTTTTATCAAACACTGTTTATTCCACTTTTTTGTGACGGTATAACCCTACCGGTTTCAAGGCTTTCGCCTCATCTTCAGAGGAGCGCAAACAAGAATAAATGATGTTCGAACTGGTACCGATATACACGCTTCAACAGTTGGAGGCTGAGGGGTGAGGGAGGCATGGGACAATTTCGGCCAAGAGCGGAGAGATTTTTGAGAAATAGCTGTTCAACAAATGTTCGGATCGGTGTACTGACTTAGAAATTTCTAGGGCCTCTAATCTGTCCAATTTATTTCCGTTACTACTGATATGTAAGAAATTGGCATCATCAAAAGTTAGATATTATATAATAAAGGTTCATACAGTACAATCAAGGCAAACGTCATTTATGTTTGACCAGATATTTAGACAGAATATCAACGAAAGATAGGACTGACTGTTTTCTTTAAAAAAAAAAAACTGTTTTCCCGACTTATAACCTATTTTCAATAAAATTAAATTGAAAATATATCATAAAAACTTGTAAAATATATGATACATAAATTTGAAGGGGACACAAAGTGTGAATGAGATTTATAAAGAAGAATAATACCAATGTGAGGTAATTAAAATAAGAGGCAAATAAGAGGCAAATAACTATGATTGAATAAAATTGCACTGCCTTCTCTCTACTTCCTCTTCTAAAAAAAAAAAAACAAATTATAGTTTATATGGAAATAAATATGCAATACTTTATTCTAAATAAATACATGATTCTACTGTACATATCATCGTTTGCGGTTCAATCGTTCTATGCAATGGTATTCCTGGCCCAATCAGATGTGTCACATCCTTAACGATGTCAAAGAAACATTATTTGTCTCAAAATATTCCCTTTCCCTATTTTTCAATCAATTCAGTCCTAATAACTATTTCTCCTAACGTTTATCATTTATTTAAAAAAAAAAATTCAAATACTATGCCATGAACACGGTTTTCGCGATATTCAACACTTGAAATGAAATAGAGAAATATTTCTTGCGCAGTTCTCTTTTCCTTTATTTTTGTCGTAGATTGATATATTTTATTTATTTATTTATTATTTATTATTACACATGACAAGAAATATACACACTTTGAGAAAAACAACAGGTAATTTGATTTGGACATATAATTTTAATGGATCTGGGTTTGTTGCCTTTCATTTGTCATATCCCCAGTAAACTAGGTTTTTGCCTGTATCTCACTGAGGATATTTAGCATGAAAAAATAAATCGATACTTCTTTCCGATTTTTGATAACACAAAAAAACCCCGTTGCACGCTCTCATCAACCTGACAAACAGTGACACTCAACTACAACTGGAAACATATCAAACAGTACCATTTTTACTAATTTCATTAAATGAATGATCCTTCGAAAAACAAATGTTTTAAATATTAATAATCTTTTATATAATCGGATTGTGATGGGATTTTTTTATACTTATGATTTTTTCTACTTGACACGTAGCGAGGTGCATGGCTGCGTGGGAATCCACAGGACTTCCGTGCGGAAGGTCGTCTGTGCTACTCCCCTTGAACAACACGCACACTTTTTCCGCCTAGTGTTTGAGGGTAAAAGATTACCTATGACTTCAGTCATAATTAATCTTTAAAAAAATGTGTTTCTTGAATTTTTCATTTTGTTTTTATTTTGTTTTATGTATACCTGTTGGAACCCAGATTATAAAAATAATGGATTCCAGCTGGTTTTCACTTAAGGCTTCTTTGACATCTTTCTGGTTGGCTGGAAGAGATTTCAATATAGCAATAAACCCACCCGGTTGAACTGTATTCAACGAAAGTATAATACAATACTAATTGCATTAGAGCGGGGATACTCCTATTTTGTCAGGAAAATGCATTGCATGTTTAATCGGAAAAATTAAAAATATAAATCGATAAAAAAAAATGTTATAAGAGACCTATCTATGCCCCTGTTTATACATACATAAACTGCTAACAGGAAAAATAACGCACCCTTTGTTGATTGATAATATGTTATTAAGTGTTAACATAAGTTGTGTCCGTTTTTTTTTTCAAATTTAAAAATGAGCACCAAAAGTAAAAAAAAATGGTAAAAGTTATACGCCATTCGTAAGAAAACTTTCTGCTCTACAAGATATTGTGTTTGCTTTTACGTTACATACGAGTAGTTTATTTTATTTGATTACAAGCCTTCAAAATGGAATGTCAAGTAGACGAAAGTGAGCATTTTCGACAAATTTGCTTTCGAATGACGTATAGCCTTTACAATTTTGTTTTACTTTTGGTGCTCATTTTTAAATTGTAAAAAAATGGACACAACTTATGTTAACACCCAATATATTGTTTAATGTACTGAACAAATTTTTACGACATCGTGAATGAAGGTTGTTTTGTTGAAGTATTTACGAACTGAACTGTTATGACCGTCACCAAGAACGATCTGGTTTAATACATTTTCTGATATCAATATCGTTCACATCTCGGTGAATAAATTTTTATTTCCAATAATGTATTTTTTTCTGGTTATACTCGTATTATGAAATTTGTTTAAACCTGTACCAAATGTAAAATAAAATAAATCATCTACTTAAACAAGCCAGTCACCTATCTGATAAGAAGTCGGTAGCTCGAGGAACTGGGAACTAACAAGCCAATCACTTGTCCGATAAGAAGTCGGTAGCTCGAGGAACTGGGAACTAACAAGCCAGTCACCTATCCGATAAGAAGTCGGTAGCTCTAGGAACTGGAAACTAACAAGCCAGTCACCTATCCGATAAGAAGTCGGTAGTTCTAGGAACTGGGAACTAACAAGCCAGTCACCTATCCGATAAGAAGTCGGTAGCTCGAGGAACTGCAAACTAACAAGCCAGTCACCTATCCGATAAGAAGTCGGTAGTTCGAGGAACTGGGAACTAACAAGCCAGTCACCTATCCGATAAGAAGTCGGTAGTTCTAGGAACTGGGAACTAACTAAAGTTAGGAAAAATATCAGGTAAATTCGAGTCATATTCCAATTAATGAGAAAAAAACGTACATTGATTTCAACGAAAACGTTTTTTTTCCTTTTTTACACAAGGAATTTCAACAAATATTTCCCCCCCCCCTTTTTTACGTTAGAAATTTCATTATACAACTAATAAATATTGATTTTCTATAACAGTTGATCTTCCCAAGCAAATATAATATTTTCTATAACATATACGACAATGTATTTGTAAAAACCGATTGAAACCTAGTGTTATTCCTTTCAAACCGCTGATTTCTCAATTTCAAAGAAGACAGTTTCATATAAAAAATAAAATGGCGAAACGAAAAAATCCGAATAATGATGTCAATAACAGTAAACACGAAAGTAAAAAATATATTAAAAATAAAACAAAACATGCTCGTATAAAAATTTGATCCCACTCGCTCGATGGGTCATTTCGTTTAACGAGATACGCGTGTTCTACGCTCCACGCACAGTGGTTCGTGCTACGAGTACATACCAGTATTCCATGCTACATACTCGCTGCTTATTGCCACATTAAACTGATACAATGAAGTGGAAAAGGGCTTAAACTTTTATTAACTGTAACGTTTAAAAACTTAGTGAATAACTTTTTTTGTTACAAGATATTACAATTATTACTTTTTTAAATTAATGGCTTACTGCCAAAAGTTGCTAAGCACACATCTTAGATATTTTCAAATGTATTCTCTTTTTAATGTGTCTAAATGTATTATGTACATGCTATCTTGCTATCAATAAACCTGTATTTATTTTATTTATTATTTATTTATCAAAATAAATATTTTAAAAATATTGTCGCGATGCAGACGTATTCGTACCATCACGCCGTTCCCTGTGAGATAAAGAAAATAATGACGACTTTTATTCGTAAAAACGCGTCATATTAAAACATTTGGAAAAATTAGACGACCTCTCGACCTGATAACTGCGGGTTCGATTCCCTCTAGTACCCACATTTTTTAAAAAGGTTTCAGCTAGGTGTAAAGTATTCGAGAATATATTTTTGTTTGATCAGAAGAGATTGCCACTTGGTAATCAATCGGCGAAGTTGTAACGTACTGTATACAACGGCAGTAAAATACAATACCGTGCTTACAGACATACCACCATGCATATCGCCTGTCGGAGTCAGTAAAGACTTTATTCAGTCTTTAAAAACCGCATATGTACAAAGACATAAGCTAAAAATTTCATTTTGATGTTTTCTATTTAATTTTGCCCATTTATTGATTTTTATCAGTAAAATAAAATTAAATATTTTTTTCTCTTACATAAAATAAATTTTTTTAAAATAATATAGGTTTATTGATAGCAACATAGTATGTACATAATACGTTTAAATACATTGTAATTTGTTTTATAAAACACTGTTTATTCCACTTGTTGTAACGGTATAACCCTACCGGTTTCAAGGCTTTCACCTCATATTCAAGGAAGCACAAACAAGTCTGAATTATGTTTGAACTGGTACCGATATACACGCTTTTAACGGTTGGGAACATTTGGGTTGGGGACTGAGGGCTGAGGGAGGCATGGGACGATCTCGGCCAGCAGCGGAGAGATTTTTGGGATATATGATACGTGTTTACCAGATGTTCGCCTCGATAAAAAAGTGGAATATACAGTGTTTGATAAACAAAATTACAATGTCTTTAAACTTCCACAACGTTAATGCCTTAACTATAAACAACATATTTAAATACACTTCAAAAACACGTAAATAGCAGAAAATACATTTAATAGAGATACTTTCAAAAGGTCTGAGCTCATCTCATAACATTCTTCCGGGCAAGATATACCCCGCCAATATCGAGCGAGCACAACCGTGAGGGTACCAGATGTTTTTCAGCCCACACCCTCGCACATTTACATAAGGAAGAAAAAAAAACAGAAAATAAATAAATGACTGAAAAAAATAAAAAAAGAGAAATACAAAAATATTTACTGGTTATAGAGTCCCATCACGTCCATACTCTGTCCGGGTCTTCTATTCTATTAATTTATTTATATTTCCTTCTTTAACACTTGCCTTACTGTGCTAAAAAAATCCGCCAGCCACGGTGCTGGACGCTAAGCCTCCAGTAAAAAATGTATATTTTAAATCAAAATTATGCAAAATCTGCTAGGTTATTTTTTTTTAGCTATAAAAATCATTTTATTATGTATTAAAACGTCGAATAATCAAATGAAATATAAGTCCTGGTCACTCGCTATCCATCACAGGGTAGCAAGTGTTAAAAAATAAATTTAACATTTTTTTTTTAATAAACCCTTCGTTGCTCACAAGCTGAGAACACCCAAAGTGTGATGAGCCTTCAAAACACTGAGTGTGAGAAGTGTCATTATGATTAATTGACAAGACCAGTTTTTGGTTCAATATTGTATTACAATAAATCCTTAAGTAAAATTGTCTTTACTTTGGTACATTATCTTTGTCAACTCGTATAATTTATGTTACGCCATCATCGTTTTCATTATATTCATACAAGAATTACCTTTCATTAGACTTTTATTCGTTCTCTCAGCCGTTACTCGTCTGCACAAGATGTAAGGAGACACACATCAGGGTTGTGCCAGGCAATGAGGGACACACAGCTGAGTTAGAATATCGTGCATATGCTACCGAGATTACCCCATAAAGTCGCCTGAATACGCACTTAGCATGCACGAGCCTCGCGTCCCAGAACTGCTCGAGAAAATTAAACTGAAATCCTGAATCTAACGTTCGCATTTTATTATTACGTTACCTCCTTTCTTAGGTTATTTGGTTTTTCAACGTCTAAAAGATTATTTTAGAAGAACCGTTCATTTTTTTTCCTTTCTTCTCGTTGATTTTTATCCCTAACATTTCGAGATCTAAAACCATCCCCAAACGCTTCAAATGTCTTAATACGGTTGTTTGGTTGACTCCCATCATCGACGCGATCTCCCTGGTGGTTAGACGTGGATTGGTGTCAATTATGACTTTTACTATAACTTGTCGTCATCAGATTTCAATGGCCGTCCGGTACGTGGTTTATCAATTAGTGAAAAATCCCCAGATCGGAATTTTGTAAACCATCTTCGTACCTGTCGAACTTTGATGACATCTGCTCCATACACTTCGCAAATGTTTTTGGTTGCCACACTCGCAGTATTGTCTTTACGGAATTCATAAAGTAAACAATGATGTAAATGCACTTTATCGACCGACATTTTGAAAAAATACAAGGGCTTTTCACTGTACTCTGGCCAAGCCAAAGCTGAATAGAAAGTAGAGGGAAAGCATCCTTTATACAATGGAATAATTTAAAAGAAGATACTATTCATCATTTCTTACCTGGGAATTTTTTTACCTGGGATCATAAAAAACGGTCATAACTTTTGCATCAACCCTATATATAAATATGTTCAAGATTCTATATTCGTTGTTGTTGTTTATAGTTAAGGCATTAACGTTGTGGAGGTTTAAAGACATTGTAATTTATTTTTATCAAACACTGTTTATTCCACTTTTTTGTAACGGTATAACCATACCGGTTTCAAGGCTTTCACCTCATCTTCAGGGTGTTTGTGCTCCCCTGAAGATGAGGTGAAAGCCTTGAAACCGGTAGGGTTATACCGTTACAAAAAAGTGGAATAAACAGTGTTTGATAAAAATAAATTACAAAATTCTATATACCTTTTTTACACGTAGTTGAGTGGATGAATTCTATCAGTGTATACTTATTTTTTTAAACGTATTGTTTTCTGTTTTGTTAGGTTCCTGGGTCTCCTGAGCCATGACCTATCTCATGCTTCTATGAAACGTAAAATGGTAAGTAGGTTACATGTACGTGCTGCCTCCAGATATTTTTTGTGTATGATTCATGTTAGTTTTTACACATTTTATGACAAGTTAATATTACATACATGTGCACTCAAAACAAAAAAATATATAGAAACAGTTTTTAATGGTACGTTCATTGTTATAAATTGGTTGTTTATTTTAACATTTTTTTAATTATAAGACAGTATATATAACGCGGTACGTGAATATGGCAGAAACAAAAGTTGTGTGTCAGGATAGAATAAAGTGGATGTCTATTCTCTCTGCGTACTCCGAATAGGGACAATAAAATACAAAGTACAGTGGTGATTTTCTATAAATCTTTATAAACCATCTTTTCGACCTTGTTACTCTAGTATTAGATTTGATCCCTAATGGGACACAAAAAAGCTATTATGTGATTTTCATACGAGATACAATCTGGCGGGTATATTGTTATAGCTAAATTACAATATAACCACCAAATTGTACCTCATATTGAAGATTATCACCAATCACTACACGCATACACAACACTTCACCTTAAGCAGAATATATAACGATAACACATCAAAATATCCTGCAAAGGTTATTAATACACATACATAGTTCATCTTCTCGAGGTAAATTTTCTACGGGTTTTTTTTTTCATTTTATTCTAAACACGTGCAGATGCAGAGAAGTACCCAACGTACTGCCGCAGCCACCTTATTCTTCTTATACTCATTTTATGTGTTATATTTTAAATATTTAAATGAAATTGGGTTCAATTTCCGAGTTAGGACGCGCATAACTTTTCCCTTCCTGTGTTAAAAAAAATCCGCGCGTTTCGGTGTTGTGTATTCAATACACATCAATACACATGTAAAAGTGAGCGATTTAAAATCGGAAAAATAATTATATTCATAGCCAATCGCTTAAATTAATTAAATTTGAAGTCAAAAGAAATAATAATTGAAATTTTATTTCTGTAAACATAAAAACATCGGCCGACGTTCACAAAACGGGCGACGCGACTTTTCAAATGGATGCCAGAGATCTAGTGAAGTGAGAGAAGCGAGCGAACTGAGATTCTATTTCTTACGTTACCATATACCGAATTATAGTGAGACGTGAATAGCGTCACTTCCTCACCCATAGCGGTTTTTTAGAATGAATATACCTACTTTACATGCTGGCACACGTTTGATTGTATTGGTGAACTTATTCCCGATTTTCACAAAATATCTCTGATGTGGCCGATAAGTGCTAATTATTATTAATATTATTTTTTCATTCAATGCGTAAATGTATTACGGAGGAATGCCTAAAATCTGCACCCAGTATAAGTTATATTTACAGAGATATTAAAGTTTTTAGAAGCTATTCTACTAATTACACATCACAGGGAAGGAAAGGTTAAGGAACTAAGGGTTACAAAATTTCCGTTTTTTCATAAATCTTTATTTATCGGAAACAGTCTAGTTGATTAGCGTTTTGTTAGTGTTTGTTCATATTCGTGTCGAAGTTAGTCAATCCTAAAAAACAAAGGACGTCAATTGTCTAAATCTACCAAATACTAACTGAAGGTTCCCGTTAAAGACTACTTATCACTTCTGTACAAAGCCTACATTTTTTCACTTGACCTTTTCTTTGAAATACGGTTCACTGATCTTCATATTGGTATCATCATTCGACAAGTCCTTTTTAGCTCCATTAAAGTCTTTCTACACTTCACTCGTGAAATCGTCTAATGTTGGATGTTAACTCTAAGACTTATTCCTTGATTAACAGCATCCATTGCTGTTTGAGTTAGAAGTTATTGAAAGTGTTATTTAAAATTTAACGTATAAATCAGCTGACTTCAGAAGAAGATTGATTTTTCTCTCTTTTGAATACTGAAAAGTATTTTTAAGGGAAAATTATGCATAACAAAATGATAAGATGTGGTAAAAACTAAAGATGTATGCCAGGATTTCTTGTACTGGAGATATGGTATCTACCATCACCATCTTTGCATTTTCCCATTGAAATTATCTTGATAAGTAACTTATTCTCAGCAGGCAAGCTCAATTCAATGTTATCTCATCAGTCAACCCAGATCACTCTTATAAAAATAATAAGAAACACTTTGAAATTTACCACTCCTTGACAAAGGACCAACAAAGGTAAAGTATTGTCATAATACGAGTACCACGCCCAATTAGAGAAATATATTTATTTGATTAAGACAAAATCAACCTCAAAGTTCTACACTTATGTTTTGGTTGATTCTATTTTTCCATTTAACCCTCATCTTGGCAAAGTTCAATTTATCCAAGTATTAACGTTTTTATTTGGTGATTCATTGTTATATGGTAAGTTATGAAGGTAAATTGAGGAAAAAAATCACAACATTTCCTTATAGTAGTAACACCCACGTTACATTGCCCAAATATCAATTTTTATAAAACACACAAAGGGCTATAAAATGATTATATAATCTAAAACATGAACAAAATTTACATAGATAAATTATCAACAAATAAAATGGTTTGAATAAAATTTTCTCTTCATGAAGTGATTAATAAGATATTTAGATTATTTACCCCAATTTTCGAACGCATCCACGCTGTCCAGACATGTTGACCCGATGTCGTATGAAAGGTCGTAGCGTTGTCAATATTTATCTCCAGATGATACCACTGCACACAATAGTGCATGTATAGTATTTGAATGTGTTGCCATATTTGAAATTACGTTACAGTTTCTGGATTTTTTTTATATCCCTAAATTAGTGTAACACCTGTGTTACAATGCCATGATAAGGGTTTTAATATATTTACCAAACAAATCAATCCATAGTGTGATGGTGACGATTAATTTAAAATATTTCTTAATCAAAACCCAAATCTCATACACTTATATCACAAAACATAACAATATTTTATTAAAAATGGGTTTCTGCTTAGAAAAAAAAATGTAAAAACTAAGTAAGAAAAAGAATTCCTTAGATAGCCCAAACGAATTCTCGTAAATATGGGTAAAGTCTCTTGAACTATCTTGAACTCGCCAGATTATGAATTTGAAATAATACAAATGGTGCGATTTTCTCGAATAAAATTGATCAAAATTTGATTTATATCGACTATCAGTTTTATTCTGTCGGATCCCCAGTACCGTTTATTCCTTCTATCTTGTTAAGAGATACAAAATACAATATTGGGTGTGACCTTATACGCTTCACCCGTCGCGGTCTCTGATTGTGGGGCCAATACACAATATATTTTATGGCGCAATTTTAAGGAGTATCGGGGTAATGCTTCGCTGACGCACCGAAAATTGGACCCTTAAATTTTGTATTTTCAGGGCATATAGCGTCAAGGGAGAAACTCAAATACCACTGTGTTGTTCGAATCAGAGAGCAAGACAACGACGTACATAAGAAAACAAGGAGGACCCGAAATATCATGTTTCTGTTAATCAACATTTCATAAATACATATTTTCTTTCTTCAATAAAAGAAAAACATCATATTAGTAAGGTTTCTTTCTTCTTCCTAGTGGGTCGTATCTACTCTCGTTGATGTTGGAGATCACTCATGATACAAAATAGTATATGGCAACTCCTCACTTCTCTGGATATCTGTCCAATCGACAATGTTGCATAACTAAGGCAGACACACTACCGGTTCCGTGTTGACACTCAATTTTGCCTATCAATATTAATTTAAGGAAGTATTTTTTCTCTCCATTCAATTTATGATTCAGATAGACAATCTTTCGGCATTTTGTGGTATTTAACATTTTCCTTCCTATGTTAAAAAAATCCGAGCGTTCCGGTGCAGCGTATTCAATACACATGTAAAAATGAGCGGTAAATCGAAAAAATAAGAATATTCATAGCCAATCGCTTAATTTAATTAAATTTGAAGTCAAAAGTGATAACAATTGAAATATAATTGCTGAAAACATGAAAAAAAACATCGGCCGACGTTCACAAAACGGGCAAAGCGACCACCTCAAATGAATGCCCGTGAGCTACTGAAGCGAGCGAACTGAGATTATATTTCTTGCGTTCTCACATACCAAAGTAGAGTGAGACGGGAATAGCGTCACTTCTCACCCATTGCGTTTTTTTGGAATGAATATACCTACGTCACACACTGGCACACGTTTGATTGTGTTGGTGAATTTATTCCCGATTTTCGCAAAATATCTCTTATGTGGCCGATAAGTGCTAATTATTATTAATATTATTTTTTCATTCAATGCGTAAATGTATTGTAGAGGAATACCTAAAATCTGAACCCATTATTTATTATATTTATAGAGATATTAAAGATTTTAGAAGCAATGTGTACTAGTTACACATCACAGGGAAGGAACGGTTAAGAACTCCGATTTTACATCTGCTAGACGCTGCACCTCAGTCTTTGAGATATGATGAAATCAAACTTTTGGAATGCTTTTAGCTTATTCCCTTGTCTTTATGATCCATTTGCAAACACCATAAATTAAAATAAAACATATGTAGTAATTCATCATGATTTACCGAAGTTTGACATTAAAGTTATCATCACATAAAACTTATCTCATCTTGAGAAATTAAAATAAAACATATGTAGTACTTCATCATGATTTATCGAAGTTTTACATTGAAGTTATCATCGTATAAAACTTATCTCATCTTGAGAAATTAAAATAAAACATATGTAGTACTTCATCATGATTTACCGAAGTTTAACATTAAAGTTATCATCACATAAAACTTATCTCATCTTGAGAAATTAAAATAAAACATATGTAGTACTTCATCATGATTTACCGAAGTTTGACATTGAAGTTATCATCGCATAAATCTTATCTCATCTTGAGAAATTTAAATAAAACATATGTAGTACTTCATCATGATTTACCGAAGTTTGACGTTGAAGTTATCATCGCATAAAACTTATCTCATCTTGAGAAATTCTGCATGGATAATTTAAATTCGGCAACTAGCTTCTCTATCTGGGCCAAAGTCACGAGTAATTAGGCTTTCCAGGTGGTTAAAACTCTAGACTTGCTCTATAGGTTGCCTGGTCAGCTCTGAGATACAATACTATGAGACTCAAGATTTATTTATCCTTTTTTATGTTTACATAATATAATATACTATATAAGACAAACAGTTTATATCAGTCATGACATATCACTAAATTCTTAGGCTTGTCTGAGATAGCTTACTTACACTCCCGAAATTCACACAGAAACAATACAAGTCCTAGATGTAGCCGCTCGTGATATTTGGTAAGTAAAAATATGTTGATGAAATGTCATTGCAATATTAAAATTACAATTGTATGGCCTGATGAATTAATTCCACCTCAATACGAAATTAAAATCCTAATAACCTTTTATAACGCTACAAATTCTGCTAGGTTGGATAGTATTTGCATCATGCGAGATCTGGAACTGTTTTTCGACTACACTATTTTTTTTCAACCCATATTGAAAAGATTATCACTAATTGTTTGAGACTTTTGAGTTTCATAATGAGATACTCATAAGAATTCAAGGGAGTACACGCGACCAAGATTTTCTATAGAACTTTGGTAAGGAGTAAATTGGAATGCAATTCCAGTTTTTGGACTTCTTATTATCTGCAGAGAGTGAAACACAGATTTTCGCACCACATCAGGCTTTGGCTCGGTCTTAGAAATGATGATGCAAACTATTATATATTGTTATGGCGTCTAAACTTGGTGAGACTTTCCGATAGTAGAATTTTATTTGATTCGATCCAGCTTTTCAAAATAGTGAATGGGATAATTAATCATCTGGAAGTAACTGGGATTGATTGACTTCCGAATTTCTAGCATAGTCCTCTCCTTCAATTACTATTATCCTCCATATTGTTCTGTTATTCATTCTAATCCAAATAATTGTGGCGTTTTTATGAAATATCTTTACTTGAAATGAAAAAAAAATGTATCGAATCCTCTTCAGTTTATGCCGCAAGACGATGCGGCATTACGCAGATAGACGGTGGGACCCCGGAGGGTGGTCGAGGGCTAAGGCTGAGACGCGGCATTCGAACTACCTACAAATGCCTCGTATTTGCCATCAAAAAGGGTTCAAATACTTTCCCGACTCGCGCAGTTCAATATCCCGTGTAAAATCACGAGTTAAGAACGTTTCTTTATTCTCTAAAGTACCGAAGACATGGTGCCCTTTTGGTGTCTCGATGGATTGACTGTTCGTTCGATCATCACTTACAATATTGATAACATCGTAAAATATAAGAAGAAAGGAATGAGACATTTATCTTTTTTTATATTCTCAATGGGCTATAAAATGAGAGTTTGTGATATACAAGCTTTTTATTAAAAACTTTTATAACTAATTTATGCCTCGTTTTATTATTTTTTGTATGAATTTGATATTTGAATCAATAAAATATTATTTTGTTTGAATGAATTTTCGCTTACTTTTGATATATTTATCAATATACATCGGACTTATAACCTAATTTGTTTATTTCACACTCAGGTTCACAAAGTACTTGAACATTTCATAATTTGGTTTAATCTGGTTTAAACAAATTTATTCGATTAATATAGTACATTTTTGAGAATATTTTCCTCTCATTCCATTTTTTATTATATTTTAATATTGAAAATAGCCCGTATCTAGTCTTCAGTGAAATAAAAGCTTTGAAGATTTTTCAAAAAAATTAAATATACTTTATTTAATGAGACTTTATTGTTTTACCAAATATTCAAATGATTGTTAATTTGAATACGATTCATGAATAATAAAATAACCAGAATAAGAGTGATGTATTAATTATTATTCGAAGAAAATATAGACGGAAAGGATAGTGGAAACAATTCGAGAATACTTCATAAAACACTATGGACTTTAAATTTATTATAGTGAGAGTTTTACATAGGTTCGAGATTTAAGCACAGGCTTCTGAAGCATCATTTGTTGCCTAACTAGTCTACCTACAACAGGGATATTCAAAGTCTGAGTAACAAATACAATGAAATGCAGAGATATTCAAAGTCCAATTAGCAGGGATACTTATTTATTTATTTTACACGTTTATTGTAAATACAATCTGGCGGGCCAATTGACAGGCGGCAATTTCTTCCAGCCAACCAGACAAAACTCAAAGAAGCAAGTTACATGGTAGAATAAATCATTCAAATGACTATCCATCCTCACGAAATCCATAAACACATACGTAAGCAAATATGCCCACGAACCCCACGAAGATGGACAATCACCCGAACATGATTTTTCATACAAAGTAAGATATCATCAATTAAAAGAAAAGGAAGGGATAGTGGAGAGGAAAGGAAAATAAAATCGGGAATGAAACACGTTATTTTACTGACTAGAAATTAAGAGTTTTTTCAGTCACTTCTTAAAGCATGCAAAAGATATTCAAAGTCTTAGTTAATATGATTAAATGCAAGTATTCTGAACGAGTGGACATTTACGTGAATATATGTATTAAAATAATTAGTTGTAAGAATTGTTATCTAATTATAAGTTAGTATGAAGTTGTTAACTGTGAAGTTAAATATTAAGATTATTATTTTTTTTTTACTTCTGTAAATTGAAATTTATCACAACTTATTATTGGATAAGTATGGGCACCTTTATTACACACCACACCTTTTCGGGTATACTTTGAAAACAAATGATCGTGTAACGAAAAAGTTAAAAAAACGACATACAAAACTTTAGATACTGTTACCATGTACATGTTAATTTTACAAAGCATATCGCTTATTTAAGTATATTAACTTCCTTTTAAAAAAGTTCCCATACTTGTTTTCTATATAATTTGAAGTTTGTGCGCTCTGAGATAGTTTTACATTGAGGAAAAATAAATAAAGAAAGGCTTACATAACAAATACATAGTAACAATGTGAGGGAAAGGTGTTGCAGAGAAAGACTGAGAAAAGTATGGTTGGATTAAGCGAATGGAATTTTTAAGGAAGGAAACGTAGATAGTCAGAGAAATCGTACGATTTGCATGAGAATATGTATGAACGAAGAATAAATAAAAATATGTGTGTCAAGATAAGAAAATGTAAAAACCTTACCCGACTTCACGCTGAACAGAGAGAAGAAACCCTACAACACCACGTCCTCGCTTGGACCGTGAAGTTCTATAAAAGTCAACAAAATCACAGCAATCCCTTAGTCGCTACCCTGGGGGCTTACAAGAGTAAATCCGATTTACCCTCCCATTATAAGCACAGGCTCCCGAAGCATTATCTGTTGCCTGACTAGTCCACCTACAGTATTAGCTGGGAGGACCAAGGCCTGAGTGAATGTGATGCAATACAAGTAGCCTGAACGAGTGGACTTATTTTTGCTAAATAATTAATTGTAAGAATTGTTATCTAGTTATAAGTAGTATGTAGGTGTTAATTATTTCTAAGAATTCATTAACTAAGATAATTAAAAATAAAAATTAAATGACATCTAGGAAAATGAAATTATATAAGTTTATAAATTATAATGTATAAGTAACATTAGTTAAGTAATAAACTTGTACATATAGTAGGTATAGCATTTGGCAAATATTTGTACTATATATAACTTTGTTCAATAAAAAAAATCAAAAAAAGATAAGAAAATTTCATGCTCTGCACTCTCTGATAACCCCGACAGGGAAATGGCGGTATGATATCTATGTATTGAACCCTTTCGTGGCTGGTGGGAATACCGTTTCCGACTTTCGAAATTGCTCTAAAAAGATCAATAGGAATTACGTTTCCCAAGTTTATTCACTTCTGCCATCTAGCGTCATTATTAGGTATTACGATAAAACATTTATCTACTTTATCGGTTGAACTTGTAACTGGCAGTTGGATTCTAAATAACATGTGTTGTTCTGTTTGGAGTGTCGTGCGTCAGATACGTTGATTTTGTGACAAAACTTAATTATTTTCAAGTAAACAAGTATTTTGACTATTGATTTGAGTTCTATAGACATTTTTTCACCGTATATGATATACACATAGCTGGTGATTTGATCTGAATTTCAAGATAAGTCATATTTCATAAGTGGGAAGCGGTCTTCCCACGAAGCTAAATAAAAGTTATGTTTCAAAATATGTGATGAATGTTTTTTTTTTGTATATGGCTAATAAATGGAATTCGAATAACCCCAACCCCATGGAAAAAGCGATGGTGTTTTTATTTTCAATTCCCGATGTTGATGAAATGTCAGACATAGAAATTGACGATGGTGCACAAGAGGAATTGGATGCATTTAATAACGTGACAATTTCGCAACCGGATATATCGATGAATATAGAAGAGGATTAATAATAATGTTCATTTTAATGTTTTTTTACTTAAAATAAATTATATTCTAAAAAAAAAAAATTTATTTCTTACGCACACTGAGTATTCTACCAAGCATCAGTGGGGTGTATAAGTTCCGATCGATTTTTTTTTTAAATATTTTTTTCCATATTTATTTATAAATATTAATGACTAATAAATGGGAAATTTTTTTTTTTTTATCTAAAAACAAATAAAATTCGAGCACGAAAGTGTTAATGTGAAATATCATTGTAAAGTAAAAAAACGCTTGAACAATAATTTAGATATATTTATTATTATTATTATTATTTATTATTATTACACATGACAAGAAATATACACAATTTGAGAAAAAACAACAGGTAATTTGATTTGGACATATAATTTTATTGGATCTGGGTTTGTTGCCTTTCATTTGTCGTATCCCCAGTAAACTAGGCTTTTGCCTGTATCTCACTGAGGATATTTAGCATGAAAAAATAAATCGATACTTCTTTCCGATTTTCGATAACACAAAAAACCCCGTTGCACGCTCTCATCAACCTGACAAACAGTGACACTCAACTACAACTGGAAACATCTTGCGAAACTCAACTCCTCACACATTATCACTCCAGAAAGACCAAAAATATTCATCCCACAATATACCGCACACAATCATAAGAATAAAAATCAAAACAAATCCAAAACAAAAAAAAGAAGAAAAAAAGAAAAACACACAGAAACACAAATACAAAAACAACCAAAATTAAAACAACAAGAAGAGACCCAAACTCACGAGCTCACATAAATCCTTTCCACTCGTCATTCATCCTGAACGCCCAAGTACTCAAAATCCTGTCGCAATAACAACCACGCTCCGATCGACTGTCTAAATGGTTTTCCTACCTTTACTTTTATTGAAGTCGGCACGCCATTGTATGTAATGGGAGCCAAATAAGCATATTGCCTTTGGGCAAAAGAGGTTTTAACTCTAGGGATGGTGAACATTCCATTAGTTGCCATGCGTGTCATGTGTGTCTGCTGAGTTTGCATCTTCCCCTCTTCTCGATGGTAGTGCCAGAGAATGGATTTGAGATGTAAATTGGCTATGTTCAGGACCTGATACTCTCTGAAAAGCTCCGCCGTGGGATACCGAGCAGGAAGTTTATTGATTATTTTCACAATCAATTTTTGGGAAACCTGTAATATGTGTTTTTGGGTTAAGGTGCATCCCCCCCCAAACTGATATACCGTAAGAAAGTGCTGACTGTCAAGTCATGTGCTGATAGTTCGTCAATTGTTTCAAATATCAATTTGATTGAATTTTGAGGTGATTTATTTCTAATTATATTGAGTGGTAGTTATTTACTTCAATAATAGGTCCTCGAACTTTATGTAGTAAGAGGTAGAATATATAGTACAGCTTTTTGTTTATATTCCTGAATATTGTAGAACATTCTGTTAAACACACAGTTAAAATTAAATAAAAGACCCCTCCTACACAGAGCCTACCCCTTCACAAAGAAATGCCTGTATCCCTTTTTACCCATTAAAATTCAAAATTGAATCATAGCTGATGGAAATTTTTAATGATCATAAAGGTCAATTGCCATTAATGAAAATTGGTGTGTGTATCGGTTTTGCAAATGAGCAAATACGGTTTTAGATTAAATAATCCATAAAATTATTATTCCGACGTGAAGCTCTTGATACTTGGTTTAAATGATTTAATTAATATAACTCGATAGAGCAATCGTTTCAAAATCACAATTAAAACATCAAAGAAATAGGTTTTCAAACATAGTTTTTTAACTGTTTAATTGTTTGTGTCGATATGAAGTTGTAGAAATCTATTATCTCTGTACACCTCCAACGGGACATGGCATGACGGTACGTGTTTATTTATCATTATATAAAAAATTTAATTGTCTTATTGCCAGGTAGCCGGTACGTGTTTATTTATCATTTTATAATAATTTAATTGTATTATTGCCATGTAGCCGGTACGTGTTTATTTATCATTATATAATAATTAAACTGTCTTATTGCCATGTAGCCGGTACATGTTTATTTATCATTATACGAGTATTATAATGTAACTGTCTTATTGCCAGGTAGCCGGTACGTATTTATTTATCATTATATAATAATTAAACTGTATTATTGCCATGTAGTCGGTACGTGTTTATTTATCATTATATAATAATTAAACTGTCTTATTGCCATGTAGCCGGTACATGTTTATTTATCATTATACGAGTATTATAATTAAACTGTCTTATTGCCAGGTAACCGGTGCGTGTTTATTTATCATTATATAATAATTAAACTGTCTTATTGCCAGGTAGCCGGTACGTGTTTATTTATCATTATATAATAATTAAACTGTCTTATTGCCATGAAGCCGGTACATGTTTATTTATCATTATACGAGTATTATAATTAAACTGTCTTATTGCCAGGTAACCGGTGCGTGTTTATTTATCATTATATAATAATTAAACTGTCTTATTGCCAGGTAGCCGGTACGTGTTTATTTATCATTATATAATAATTAAATTGGCTTATTGCCAGGTAGCCGGTACATGTTTATTTATCATTATACGAGTATAATAATTAAACTGTCTTATTGCCAGGTAACCGGTACGTGTTTATTTATCATTATATAATAATTAAACTGTCTTGTTGCCAGGTAGCCGGTACGTGTTTATTTATCATTATATAATAATTAAATTGGCTTATTGCCAGGTAGCCGTTACATGTTTATTTATCATTATACGAGTATAATAATTAAACTGTCTTATTGCCAGGTAACCGGTACGTGTTTATTTATCATTATATAATAATTAAACTGTCTTATTGCCAGATAGCCGGTACGTGTTTATTTATCATTATATAATAATTAAACTGTCTTATTGCCATGTAGCCGGTACGTGTTTATTTATCATTATATAATAATTAAATTGGCTCATTGCCAGGTAGCCGGTACATGTTTATTTATCATTATACGAGTATAATAATTAAACTGTCTTATTGCCAGGTAACCGGTACGTGTTTATTTATCATTATATAATAATTAAACTGTCTTATTGCCAGGTAGCCGGTACGTGTTTATTTATCATTATATAATAATTAAATTGGCTTATTGCCAGGTAGCCGGTACGTGTTTATTTATCATTATATAATAATTAAATTGGCTTATTTCCAGGTAGCCGTATTTTTAAATCAACTAGACAAATATAAGTAAAGGGAATTATGTGATCGAAAAGACTATTACTATCATCATTTATTTGTACAAAAAAACATAACCAACACAAACGATACAAATTAATGTGAGATATCATCAAATAAAAGAAAAAGGGTGGAATGATGGAAAGGAAAATCGGGAGTGAAACACGTACGTATTATTGTCAGGTTGGTTGGAATAGATTACTGCCTGGCAATTAGCCTGCCAGATTGTTTTTTGTAATAATGTATTAATAAATATATAAATATATATGTAATTTATAAATATATACGTATCCAGAAAGTAAGTGTACTGAGGCTCTCACGACCGGATGGATTTTATTTTCGACATGTTGGCTACACTTCCGTGTAGCCTGACCCTTCCCCTCCGCAACGAGACCGGTTCGAGGTCAGTACATTGAGAAGTGTCGACGCGACAACACGTTTCGTGAAAAATGTCAATCCAATCTCCCGCCAAGTGCGAAATACGCGGCGTCATCCGTTATTTCGTTTGGAAGGGAAAACCTCCGGTTGAGGTTTATAATGAGGTGAAAACTGCATATGGTGATAAAGCTATGAATTGTACGAGTGTGTACAAGTGGTGTCGCGAGTTTAAAAACGGTCACGTCACACCTCTTCACCCTCCGCCAAAAAGTTTAAAACCACAATTTCAGCCAAGAAAATCATGGCATCCGTGTTTTGGGACTGTCAAGGCATAATTTTAATTGAATATATGCCTCAAGGGGAGACCACCAACTCTGCAAGATACTGTGAGACCCTAAAAATATTACAAAGGGCGATTCAGAACAAGAGGAGAGGCATGCTGACAAAGGGAGTCTGCCTGCTGTACGACAATGCCAGACCACACACGGCCAACGCCACGAAGGAACTGCTCGCCTCGTTTAAATGGGATGTCCTGAACCATCCCGCGCATTCCCCTGACCTAGCACCTTCAGATTACTATCTCTTTACCTCCCTGAAGCTGCACATGGGTGGAAAAAGGTTTTCAACCAACGAGGAGGTAAAGGAGGAGGAGTAGAAGTGGACGGAGGGGTTGGCGGGAAACTACTTCGAGGAAGGCATCAAAAAGTTGATACCCCGCTTCACCATCTGCATTGAGAGGAATGGCGACTGTGTCGAAAAATAGCTTACATATGTACTACGGTAACCACGTAACTTTTTTGTTTAAATAAAAAAAATTGTAACCTACAAAAGTTCAGTACACTTAGTTTCTGGATATGCATCGTACAAAAAAATTGATGTTCAATTTAGCTAAAGTTAAATATTAAACACACTTTTTCGACTACATCCCTTTCATATAACTTCATACCAGAATGCATTGAACTGGTTGAATGTTAGATATAGGCGCCAAATTCACATACTGTATCTATTGTATAATATCCTTAACTGTCCCACCACCCCCTCTTATCTCGCCGAAATTTTTCTGCGTCTTTCCAATCATGGATTAGCGCTACGCTCAAACAGAGATTGTTTATTTGCCTTTCCAGATCACCGCTCCTCTTTCTTTACGTCGTCCTTTACTGTCCATGCAGTGAGACTCTGGAATCAGTTACACACAAATATAAGACTCGATCCGTACTTGGCATACTTTAAGAAGCGACTGAAAAAACTCTTCATTTCTAGTCAGTAAAATAACGTGTTTCATTTCCTTTCCTTTCCTCTCCACCATCCCTTCCTTTCCTTTTGATTGATGATACTATATCTCACTTTATATGAAAAATAATGTTCCGGTGATTGTGGGGTTCGTGGGCATGTGCTCACTTATATGTTTATGGATTTGGTGGGTATGGGTAGTCATTTGAATGATTTATGCGACCACGTAACTAGCCTAGTATTCTTACACAATTATTTATATATGTTAAGTATTATGTATAAGCATAGAAGTAAACTTAACAAAGAACTTGAAGAAGGCATTCGAAACTTATCGTAAATATCTTGATTAGTGATTTTTTTTTAAATCATCCGAAAATAGTTAAAATCAAATCATATTGTTTTGCTGTACAGTTTGAATTTTCAAATCTAAAACAAAGAACTCAAAATTCTTCAAGTTTCTAACAAGTAAGAAAGCTACATTTTTTTCGAATTTATCATATTGAGAAGTACAAGCTTCCTTATCTCATAATTCAGAGTTAAATTGAAAGAAACCGAGGTACTGGAAGGAGACGATCATAATGGATGAAGGAACTGAAACAGTTATTCGGACAACTATTTTTGTAGCTATTCTGGGTAGCTATAAACAAACTCCTGATCAACATTCGGTAGTCGGACAAGGCACTAAAAATTGATCAATCCGGTCAGCATTCACGAAGTTTTTAACATTTGCGTTATTTAATAACCTCAATGGCTTACTGTCATCAGATTGTCATGACCAAATCAATATATTCGTATAACCATTAACGCAATTCACTCACCTCCTCTCGGGTGACCACTCCGATAGTTTAATGTGGACATGAATTCAATAAGTTATTTGGTAGTAATACTTCGGCCTATATACCTGCCATGAGACAATGGGTCTGCTGAATGGGTTATATGGCTAGAGACAAGCATTTATGTCATTGATTTATGGGTGACCGCCACCTCTGTCTTATCAATTAAATTCAATCATAGCACAGGAACTGGGCAGTGATATTAAGACTTCTCCATATAAGGAAATTTTTTTTTTTTGTGTTCTCAAGTGAAGGATACTAGAAAACAATTTATTTATTTATTTATTATTACACATGACAAGAAATACACACAATTTAAGAAAAACAACAGATAATTTGATTTGTACATACAATTTTAATGAATCTGGGTTTGTTGCCTTTCATTTGTCGTATCCTCAGTAAACTAGGCTTTTGCCTGTATCTCACTGAGGATATGTCACAATGTACTTGTTCAATTTATTACACATTAATTAAACAATGAATAATTTAAAAAATCCTACATCTTAGAAAAGACATTTATTACACTTTGTGGTGTCATGTTTATAACTATTAAATAAAACACTACTTCTATGTATATTACAAAATTTTATTTATTATATTCAAAATGTATTGAAATGAAAAAATATATTGCATTTGCAATAAATTAAGAGCATAATTTATTTAATAGACTATTTATTGCACTTCTTATGAATTTTTTTAAGGAATAAATCATTTATTTATTTATATACTTTATTGAAAAGTCTGTATGCAAACGGTGAGTTTATTCAACGAGATGTACACAAACGGCAATCTCTTTCAACCAGATGTTCACAAGAAGTAACAATTGTTAGGTATTAGTTTTAGTTTATTTAAAAAAGAAAAAGGAACTTTTCCCGTACTTAATTGAAAAATTAATTTTAAAAATATTTGAGTACAATATTTAGAAATGTCATCAAATATAAGGAAGGACCAGAAAATATGAGTTCTGAAGAAACACATTTCGTCTTCGAAGAGGGATGTAATATTTTTAATTTGCTGCTAGAGCTAAGCCAACAAGGGTGGAAATCTTACAACAGCCAGTAAGGGGTTATAGTCTGACGACATGAACTGTAACGGGTGACTTGAAAAAGTAGGAACGAGGAACTATACATGTCAAATTGTAATATCTGTCAGTTCGTAACGTAATGCCCTAATCAGATAAGCGCTGAACATTTCCGGTGACATATTATTATTTAAAAAAAATGTATACAATACTTCGTAATTTATTTTTATCAAACACTGTTTATTCCACTTTTTTGTCACGGTATAACCCTACCGGTTTCAAGGCTTTCACCTCATCTTCAGGGGAGCGCAAACAAGACTAAATGATGTTCGAACTGGTACCGATTATATAGACGCTTCAACGGTTGGGGGCTGAGGGATCAGGGAGGCATGGAACAATTTCGGCCAAGAGCGGAGAGATTTTTGGGAAATAACTGTTCAACAGATGTTCGGATCGGTGTACTGACTTTCTAGGGGCTCTAATCTGTCCAATTTATTTACGTAGTATTGTTTGCGCTCCCCTAAAGATGAGGTGAAAACCTGGAAACCGGTAGGGTTATACCGTCACAAAAAAGTGGAATAAATAGTGTTTGATAAAAACAAATTACAATGTCTTTAAACCTCCACAACGTTAATGCCTTAACTATAAACAACATAACAATGTATACTTCCGTATTCTAAGTATTAAATATTTGAAGACCTCGAGATTTTGCAGAGAGTGTTGAAATAAATCATTAACACATATTTGTCAACGCAATGGTCAAGTGATATTTATATGTATACTTGCATAACATTCCGGCGTTCCAGGTTCGGTTTCCTGTGGGTTCTACAATGGTTCACGTTTAGGGAATTTCGTCATCTTAATGTATTGTATTGTATTACACTTTCGTTGTTTACAGTTCAACCAGGTGGGATTAATGCCATGTGGCAAGCTCTTCCAACAAACTAGAAAGATGTTAAAGTGGCCTTAAGTGAAAACCAGACTAGAAAGCTTTTTTTTTTAAGTGGGGTGTTTGAACCCGAAACCTACGGATATGGAGACAGGCGTCTTATCAACTAGGTCACGGAGGTGTTATGTTATATAAGAGATGTAAAGAGAAAGATTTAAAAATAAATGCAAAATCATGGTGATAGAAAAGTGGGAAAGGAAAGTAAATGTGGTGCATGGATGAGTGATTAAAGATTCGAGCACTTTAAAGAATTCTGCTATTGAGGTTATCTTTTCTCAGATAATGTAAGAGTTGTAAAGGATACCGAACGGTGTGTAGCGATAGGAAACAAACTTAATGGGGAACTTAAATATATATACTAAATTTGGACAGAATCAAAAACTGCTAAGATGATGTCCATAATAGTATTTTAGTACGAACTTTGATGTCTTGGAGTGAAACGTGAACGCGGAAAAAACTGAATAAATTATATAAAACTACGTGCACTTAAAATAATATATGAGATGACAATATGTCAGAATACATAATGAAGTGATAAGGGATAAAATATGAGATGACAATATGTCAGAATACATAATGAAGTGATAAGGGATAAAATATGAGATTACAATATGTCAGAATACATAATGAAGTGATAAGGGATAAAATATGAGATGACAATATGTCAGAATACATAATGAAGTGATAAGGGATAAAATATGAGATTACAATATGTCAGAATACATAATGAAGTGATAAGGGATAAAATATGAGATGACAATATGTCAGAATACATAATGAAGTGATAAGGGATAAAATATGAGATTACAATATGTCAGAATACATAATGAAGTGATTAGGGATAAAATATGAGATGACAATATGTCAGAATACATAATGAAGTGATAAGGGATAAAATATGAGATTACAATATGTCAGAATACATAATGAAGTGATAAGGGATAAAATATGAGATTACAATATGTCAGAATACATAATGAAGTGATAAGGGATAAAATATGAGATGACAATATGTCAGAATACATAATGAAGTGATAAGGGATAAAATATGAGATTACAATATGTCAGAATACATAATGAAGTGATAAGGGATAAAATATGAGATGACAATATGTCAGAATACATAATGAAGTGATAAGGGATAAAATATGAGATTACAATATGTCAGAATACATAATGAAGTGATAAGGGATAAAATATGTGATGACAATATGTCAGAATACATAATGAAGTGATAAGGGATAAAATATGAGATGCCAATATGTCAGAATACATAATGAAGTGATAAGGGATAAAATATGAGATGACAATATGTCAGAATACATAATGAAGTGATAAGGGATAAAATATGAGATGACAATATGTCAGAATACATAATGAAGTGATAAGGGATAAAATATGAGATTACAATATGTCAGAATACATAATGAAGTGATAAGGGATAAAATATGAGATTACAATATGTCAGAATACATAATGAAGTGATAAGGGATAAAATATGAGATGACAATATGTCAGAATACATAATGAAGTGATAAGGGATAAAATATGAGATTACAATATGTCAGAATACATAATGAAGTGATAAGGGATAAAATATGAGATTACAATATGTCAGAATACATAATGAAGTGATAAGGGATAAAATATGAGATTACAATATGTCAGAATACATAATGAAGTGATAAGGGATAAAATATGAGATTACAATATGTCAGAATACATAATGAAGTGATAAGGGATAATATATGAGATGACAATATGTCAGAATACATAATGAAGTGATAAGGGATAAAATATGAGATGACAATATGTCAGAATACATAATGAAGTGATAAGGGATAAAATATGAGATGACAATATGTCAGAATACATAATGAAGTGATAAGGGATAAAATATGAGATTACAATATGTCAGAATACATAATGAAGTGATAAGGGATAAAATATGAGATGACAATATGTCAGAATACATAATGAAGTGATAAGGGATAAAATATGAGATGACAATATGTCAGAATACATAGTTAAGTGATAAGGGATAAAATATGAAATGACAATACGTCAGAATACGTAATTAAGTGATAAGGGATGAATTTTAAATTAAGGCTAACCTAAGAATATTTTTGAAGACGTGATATAAGAGTATACAGCATCTAGTTACGGTATGTCGGGTGGACGAACCGGCTACCTTAATATGTCTTAAGTGTAAGCAGGCTAATGGTACAGATAGTATTTATAAAAAAATAACCTTTTAAATCCCCTATGAAAATTAAATAAATATTAAAAGTCATGAAGATATAACTTTCAAAGCTATGTTTCGTTCAAATGTCAAGACTAAAAAAGTATTTTTATAAAAAATTCTCTTCAAACACTTGTTTTTCAACAATTGGAAGAATCTAAGAAAAGAAAAATCTCACTTTTTGAGTGGTTTCAATTTATTTTCCTTCTTGACATTTTGTCCAAATTGAATTGAAGTATCCTCAGATCTTTTCACTTATTATTTTGACAATGCTACGGCATTTATGGTGGTTTTACCAAGGTCCTATAAATAATCTGTAGCAGGACAATAATCTAAATGATAAATAAAGTACCATGGTTAGCTTCTCACCGCTCCTATTTGAGGGGTATGGCGCGGTCGCAGTGGACTTCCGTACAGAAAGTCGCCGGTTCGAACCACGCGCTGTGTTCGAATGACACTGGCATTTTTTCCACGTAGTGCTCGGGGTCATAAGGATACCTATGATTTTGGCCATGTCTATTCTTTCAAAAAAAGATAAGGAAACAAAAAATGCCGGTGTGCTCCGATCGCCTCACTTCGATGTGCCATCGGATTCAGTACAGCAGTGTGGTCGTAGAGTTTGCGGGTGTATAACGCTGAACTCACTTAAAAAGAAACAAAATAACTCCTCGGCACAGCATCAGTTTCTGACAGAATTAACGTTGGAATGGCGAAGGGATCCTCAATTATGAGGCCCAGCAACGAAGATGATTGCATCAATAACTGTCCTTCTCAAGTTGTATTTCCTTTACAATGTCGAAGTAGGAATGACAATGCTTTTTTAAAAACTCCGAACAATGCCTTCATGGCAAGCTACCTCAAGTCATAGATCTGATATCCAAAGACAGAAAACTCAGCCTCTTTTTGAAATTTTCCTTTCATACAGATAATATTTGTATTTCAAGAGTCAACGAAGGCTCAACTCGGTTTTTTCCTTCCCGTTCTGAGATCATGGTGCACCATAAACCATTTCCGTAGTAGTCGCTGTGCTTACCTGTTGTATAGATGGAGCCTTATGAAGCCTCCTCTTTGTAAGCGCACCATGAGTCAAATCGTTGATGAATGCCCGATATACCTACTTCTTTCGCAGGTTCACCGCTCTTCTGTTTTTACTTCGTCTTTTACTGTCCATGTAGTGAGATTCCGAAAACTGTTACAAACCAATGTTAGACTCGCTCCTTGGCATGCTTGGCATGACTTGGCATGATAAAAGAAGTGACTAAAAAACTCTTAATTTCTAGTCAGTAATATAACGTGTTTCATCCCTGATTTTTTTCTTTTCTCTTCATCATCCCTTCTTTTTCATTTGATTGATGAAATCTCACTTTATATGAAAAGGAATGTTCGGGTGATAGTCCGTCTTTATGGAGTTTGCGGGCATATGCTCACGTATGTGTTCATGGATTTCATGGGGCTGCAAAGTCATTTAAATATTTTTTGCGACCATGTAACTTGATTAATTTAAATAAATAAATAATTAATAAATAACTAAATTATAAATAAATATAAGTTAATTGATAGCAACATAGTGTGTACATATTTAAACACATTCCAAAAATCCATATCATATACTCGTATATCTCAAGATAAATAGCAGAAAATACACTTAAGAGGCTGATCTGGCCTCTCTGAGATCTGGCGAGATAAATCCGTTAGTCTGGTTTGTTGGAAGTTATTGCTGCCTGACAATAAGCCCACCAGATAGTATTTGCAATGAAAGTGTTTAATAAATAAATGAATATGGTTTACTTTGTGACATCCCTAATCCAGAATATCTTGATATTATGACATATGATTTTCAGCAGACTGAAATGTCTCGCATTGTGAAACGTGTCGGAACAAAATGAACCAGTCATCAATCAAGCAAAAGGCGTGCCACACCTCAACTAGAGCACTCTCGTCTCAAATAATACACCTCAACAGCCCGCCCTTCTCACTTCATTCACAGTTTGCTCACTTTTCTCCTGCAGCAGTAGTTTAGGGAAGAGGATCCACAAATTTGGAGACAATCGATGATGAATTTGACTTGGAAGGGAGAATTTTCGTCTCAGGGGGGTAAACAAAGCCTCTCTTGATAACGGATTTATCACCCGGAAACGGATGCAGGAAACGAAAGATTGATGAACATTGTTTCATGCAAAGATTGTGTCCGTAAAAGCAATTTATTATAAATATTGTATTATTGAGAGATACAGTTGAAACTATATTACGTCTTGGAAGCGTTCATAAATCTAGAAAGCGGAGAGAAATGTTGAACTGTGGGAAACGTTCAACTTATTTTGGTGGGATTTTTCAAATGTGAAACGTTATCGAGTGATGAATTGTGTTGCTTTGTTTATTTTATAATTTTAAAAACTTATTTCAATCTAATTAATTTACATATATCATTTTACATTCGAGAACTTACATGTGCGTATATATTTTTCCCTTCAATAATTTTCCGAACAACATGCATTTTTAACATGTGAAAAACATGTTTTTTTCATTTATTTTTGGGATTTCATTTAAAATTTAGAAACATAAGTATGATAAATCATTTTACTTCTATGTGATATCTGTATGTGTAACCTTTCCTGTACTGTGATATGTAACTAGTACACATTGCTTCTAAAAACTTTAATATCTCTATAAATATAATAAATACTGGGTTCAGATTTTAGATACTCCTTCGTAATACGTTTACGCATTGAATGAAAAAATAATATTAATAATAATAAGCACTTATCGGCCACATCAGAGATATTTTGTGAAAATCGGGACTTAATTCACCAATACAATCAAATGTGTGCCAGTGTTTGACGTGGTATATTCATTCTAAAATCCGCTATGAATGAGGAAGCGACGCTATTGACGTTTCACTATACTTCGGTTTATGGGAATACAATAAATAAAATCTCCGTTCGTAGTTGTTTCTTCCTTCGAGATATAAGGTATCATACACAGTGCTAGTGTCCCGAGTTTCTTCTCAGTAGCTAGTGGTCTTTCTGCATCCGTTTTTTGAACGTCGGTGAATGATTTTTCATTTTTTCAGCAATTGAATTTCAATGATTATCACTTTTGACTTCAAATTTAATTAATTTAATCTATTGGCTATGAATAATCTTAATTTTCCGATTTTAAATCGCTCGTTTTTACACGTGTATTGAATACACAGTACCGAAACGTTTTTACACGTGTATTGAATACACAGTACCGAAACGTTTTTACACGTGTATTGAATACACAGTACCGAAACGTTTTTACACGTGTATTGAATACACAGTACCAAAACGTTTTTACACGTGTATTGAATACACAGTACCGAAACGTTTTTACACGTGTATTGAATACACAGTACCGAAACGCATGATTTTTTTTTAGAACCGGAAGGAAAAGGATAAAAAACAAAATAAATGAGCTTTAGGAATTATTAACAAAAAAACTTCGATTTCCACTTGAATCCATCTTTCAGTGCATGCATTTCCATAGCATCAACTCTTTTCCTTATTATTCTACGTCGTCGTTTCACTCTTACACATCGTTTTGTATAACGCTTTTGTTGTATGGTATAAAGTACATCCTGGTAAGCGTATTACTACGTGAAAATTTCTCTAAACCAACCAGAAAGATGTTCAAGAGGCCTTCAGTGTAAACTAGATTGGAAAACTTTTGAAAAAAAAAAACGGATTTCCAGAAGGAATTGAATCCACACCCCCATGTTCAGAGAATGGCGTTGTACCAACTAGGCCATGGAAGCTGTCATCAATATTGGTACAAAAATGTTATTGTTGACTATCGTCTCAAAAGGTTTTGATATTGTTCGTTGGTTTATATTTTACATCAAAATTATAATTTTTTACCTTCTTCCCAAACACCAGATGCAGAATAACGATTTATTTTTTATATCCATACTTTTTCAAACACACTTTTAGACACACATACATCTTTGAGGTATGTTTCGCTTTCATCAAATAAATATATTGTTCCAAATCGATCCATTAGGGTGAAGTAGTATGACAGGCTTTTGTAGATGGTGGTCATGTGGAGTGGAAACACTTCAAGAACACTCATTGTGGAAGGAATTATCAAAATGTATGTTCATATGAACACTGCACTTCACCTTAAGTTGAATATATTTCTGTCATATATCCCAAGATAAACAAAGGTTTCTTAGAAATTCATATTTTCTCTGAAGGTTTTCTGCGGCTTTCTTGCCAAATATATGTATGGCGAGTTGCTTATCTTGATATGTCGTGATGATCTTGATTTATATTTATTTAAATATAAATACTCAGGAATGCGGATAAAAAGCGAAAGTGAACAGCGGGTAATAAATAACAAGTCTTGACAGCTGAATGAACAATAATAATCAATATTTATTTCTCGGCGCGTAGGTAATTTATACAAGTGAGTGAACCAGTTCGCGATACATATTCTGTCTTACTCTCGCGCGTCCATTGGCGGGTAAATATGTATTTGTATTTGCAGACGGCTAGACAGGTCGCAAATACTATAAAATAGTAAACATTTTGGACGTTCCTGGCGTGTGACAATCTATAAGTACTTCATCGGTCATTGACCCTGTATGTTTACTATTTTAACAATAATTAATTTAATTTAATTATGTTTAACAATTCACTTATTTATTTTGACAATTATTTAGGTAGGTATCCTACATATGTTTTGTATTGTATTGTATAACACTTTCGTTGTTTATAGTACAGCCTGGTGTGATTATTGCCATGTGGCAAGCTCTTCCAACGTTAAAGTGAACTTAAATAAAAATCAGACTAAAATCCTTTTTAAAAAAATTAGGTTCCGGCGGGATTTGAACTCGTTACCTCTGGGCTGGGAGATAAGCATCTTACCAACTAGGCCACGGAAGTCGTTTTTGAACACACGGAAAAATAGAGAAATGCCTAATTAAATGCCCGTAGTCACAACCATTATATCCTTGAACTCGGTTCAAATCCCGATTAGAGCACTCTTAAGGAGAGTTCACTCTCTGAACGGCACTATATAAGGTGTCTTTTTTTGCCTACCTTCTGTTATTGCCTACCTTTTGTTTTGTAACCTTCTGTTATTATTTTGTAAAATAATCATATTGAAGTGGACTTAATTCAACCAATTTTTCGGAAGCGTTAATGTCTCCGTTGTACAAGATATTTTAGAGTAACGGTAATCTTTTTGATAGTTTGCCAGCATCCCTTGTATTCTTCGTGCCTGGCTGGGGCTGTTTCAGTAGGAGGTATTCCTTTGAAAATATGCCAATATTTTTTAATTAGTTACAGCTCCGTCTTAACGTGTAAAATAAATAGTTCTTCCTCACTTTGTTAACGCTGAACACACAACCAATAATAACTATTTAAATGTATGTTAGCTGTGCCTTCTACATCATCATAACAATAACCATCACGCCATGTCCCAACTTAAGAAGGCAGAGATAATATATCCCTTCTTTTCTCTGTCTTAGCATACTCATTATGCTCATTCTTCGTCAATAGTATAAAGTGTTGTAATTTGTTTTATCAAACACTGTTTATTTCACTGTTTGTATCGGTATAACCCTATCGGTTCCAACGCTTTTTCCTCATCATCAGGGGAGCGCAAACAAGACTGAATTCTGTTCGAACTGGTGCCGAGATACACGCTTTTAACGATAAACATTCCTCGACGACCTTGGCGAGCAGCGGAGAGATTCATGGTATATATTTGTTTACCAGATGTTCACTTATATTATAAAGTGTTGCATAACACTTTTGCTGCATAAAGGGCAACCTGGCGTGCAATTTCTTGAAACAAACCAATAAGGTGGTACAGTAGCTGTAAGTACAAATTACACTTGGAAAAACATGAATCTTTTTAAATGTTAATAACTTATAATGAAAATAGAACGTCTTCTGTTAAAGACCATATAAAGTGCCTCGTCTTTTAAAATCGAAAATTCAGTGATTGCATACAAAAATCTGGGAATCTTGGTTAATTAAAATCTCAGTTGACGTAGTCATGTCTGCGAGTCAAGCCGCAAGATTTTTGTTTCCCATCATTCTGTCAATAGGATGCGTAACTTTCTACTTGTTTTGAGTTAAATACACAATCCAAATGTCTTATGCTTCCATTACTTGATAACGGTGACTTACGTTATTAAGATGCCAACGAGATGTTGGGTACGTTGGACACACTCTGAAACGTTTACATCCGATTTATATTAATTTTTAAAAATACCACATACTAGTCTTACATAGAATACTTAATGTCCACTTCCAAGCTACTTAATATTCTGACATTGTAATTTTAAGAATATTATGTATGAATGAGAAGCGTATTCTGCGATGATAATCTAAACTTGAAACTTCGACAACGGTTAGTCAAATGCTACATTTGGTCAATGTTATTACATGGAGTGGAATCATGGACCCTTAAAGTGGGTAGTATGAACCGAATGGAAGCATTCGAAATGTGGATACATTGGAGAATGCTACGGATACCCCGGACATATATGGTCAGCAGCACAAGGGTTTTTTAAAGAGCCAACATAATAGAGAGTTGCTGACTAATATTAAATCCGAAAGGTGCCCTATTTGGGTCTAGTACTTAGATGAACAAAGTACAAATTACCGCACCTGATCATCCAAGGCAAAATAGAGGGCCGAAGAGGTGTTCGCAGGAGGCAAATCTTATGACTCCACAATATATGTGATTAGACTGATATAAGGAGCGTTGGGGATCTTTTTCGGGCTGCTGGGGACAAAAAGGCCTACTCTCAGGTGATATTCAATGTTGGGGGGACCTGACATGATACTGGGAAGAAGAAAAATATGTATGAATATTGATCTTGATATTATTGTTATCTCCCAGAGTAAGTACCCCGCAGCATTTGAACCAGCGAGCTACTTAACAGACTTCCAATATGTTTACTGCATGCACCTGAAACATTTGTAGTTCAATTGACTTCAAATTTAATAATTTCCTATTCCTTATAAAAATGTTAAAGAGTTTATCATATTTTTAGTACGTTTACCTCTGTATTCAAGATATTTGTCAGGTAGATGAAGTTGTCAAACGAGGAAACCTATAGAAACAATACCAACGTATACGCGTGGAACCGATGAACAGATCTTGAATACTCAATAGATATTCCTCTTTGAAATAAATCTTCAAATTGGCAGAGTTCCCGGTAGACTTAAAAAGTCACTTTTCCTCTATATTCGATAAGTCAATGGTTGAGTTAGTTAAAAGAAACGCTTTTGAGGTGCCCTTAATGGTAAAGAAACAGTGTTATATAATTTCTTGAATCTTCGAAAATACTATAGTTTCACTTTGTGGTGCCATGTTTTATGTAAAAAGAAAAATAAGTAAATAAAAAACATATTTTATATTTTTGTGTTCACCACAGGTTTATTTTTAGGTTTACAACCGGTTTCGAAGACCACCGTCTTTATCGTCAGGTGAAGATAAACTAAATTGATAAAAATATATTTCCTGTACAAGTTTAAATAATATATAATAATATAAAAGGAATGAGGTAGGGGGAGGGAAGTGGGGAGAGATGTGATACAATGGTAAATGGGGCGGGGAAAAAAATAAAGTCAATCTTTAGGGCAGGTCAAGTCTGGATATCCAGGGGGATGCTTGTACTGGAAATATATTTTTAGCAATTTAGTTTATCTTCACCTAACGATGAAGACGGTGGTCTTCGAAACCGGTTGTAAACCTAAAAATAGACCTGTGGTGAACACAAAAATATAAAATAAGTTTTTTATTTACTTATTTTTCCTTTTACTTTGCTATATCAAATTATTGGTATCACAATTTAAATAAATATTCGACCTCCGTGAACAGTAACTAATGGATAGACTAATAATTATAAAATTACTATTTATAAAATGCCGTTTAGAAAGCAGACTCTACTTAAGGGTACTCTTAACTCGGAGTTTGAACCGATTTTAATGAAAGGAAGGTAGTGACTTCAATTATTAAATTGGGTACTTTTACGCGTCTGCATATGTTAGAAAATACATATTTGGTGATTAAACCACGGAAAACTTTCCGAATAAGATGAATAACAAAGAAATCTTTTTAGATCTTGCAATACGCGATAATGACATTTTTAGCTTAAGTCCTTCCTTCCGTGGTTGCAGTCCTAAGACTGGTTTGCAGCAATTTGAACTCTTCTCCTCCATTCCCCCCTTGTCATGTGCGGCTTTTTTTAAGTCTGTGTATGTTGAGCAGCGCACGTCCACCAACAGGTCCTCCAGGTACTCTCGGCGTGGGCGTCCCCTAGAGTTTGTCCCCTCGGTCATGCCCTCCATTATGGCATGCAAGAGGCCCTCTTGTCGTATTATATGCCCGATCCATCTTGCACGCCTTTCGGACAGGATCCTGAGCAGGTGCCTTCCTCCTTCGATTCGTTGGAGAACCTCTTCATTTGTGATGCGGTCTCTCCAGGAAATTCCTAATAGTCTTCTATAGGACCACATCTCAAAAGCCTCTAGTCTTCGTCTATCTCTTTCGGATAGGCACCATGTCTCACAGCCGTACATCAAGATACTCCATACATAGGTCTTGATGAGGAGTATTCTCAGTTTAAGGTCTATATTATTTGATTCTATTATTTTCGACCTTTTATTAAATGCAAGTCTAGCCTGATGTATACGGCTGTCGACCTCGCTCTTGGACCGACCGTCCCATGTTATTTTGCTCCCGAGGTAGACAAACTCCTTGGTGTTCTTTAGTGGTTTACCCGACATCACTATTCTCATCTGGTGCTGCGCTCGGCCTACAGTCAGCAGCTTTGTTTTGTCTTTATTTATCTTCATACTGTAGTTATTTTGAAGAATGCTTTCCATAAGTAGCTTAAGTAGTGTTCATATATATACGAGGGTAGTCCCAAACGTACCCGACCTAACAAAGAAAACACAAAAAAATTGTGTAAAAAATATTTTTATTTCTCAACAGTCTCCTTTTAGCTCGACACACTTTTCCCAGCGATGTTCAATAGCTTCGATACCCTGTTTATAGTGAGAACCGTCGAGCGTCTCAAAATAGCCATCAACCGCGGCCTCGTTTACACTCTGCCACCCAACATTTTACTGTTGTAAACGAAGGAGCAGACTCATCCAGAGTAGAATTTAGCTCGGCTTTGATATTGGTTGGACTTAGGCCTTTCAAATGAAAGTATTGTATCACATAGCGATGACCAATTTTTTCCATGTTTACAAATTCACTGAGAGCGTTCACTATTGATTACTGCCAAACAAATACTAAACAACGTAGCGTCTTAAAACTTGAAACTTAAGCTTTATAAGTTAAGTATTTTCTATCATAGTAATTTTTTAAAGCAACAACCGCCATCTATGCGTCAGGTCGGGTACTTCTGGGACCACCCTCGTTACATGAATTTTGGCGAAACCTCCCAAAAAGAGTTTTTTGAAGTGTTTCCTATGACTAAATAGCTTTCGCAAAAAAAACGTGTAACTTTTAATACATCTTTCAGTTCATGCATCTCTATAGCATCAACTCTTTTCAGTATTTTTCACAAAGTTTCGTATTGCATTTTTGCTGTATAAAGTACAACAAATTATGTAAAACATGACAAGTTATACAATGATGCTTCAATAAACAGTAACATTATTTTTTAGCGACATAAATTTCAGAATCCAATCAGAAGAATAAATAGACCTCAAAGCAAATAATCAAATATGTCAAAAATATAGTTCTTTGTCGTGGTAAGTGATAAAAGATATGTTGTTCTAATATCATAAACGAAACAATAGAAAATTATGATTTGTAGAGCCTTAAAATGATAGAGAATAAACATAATATACCGTGAGTGGATCTCCAAAAGTGGCACAGAATACCATAAAGTCGTATCTTGGATCTCCACACGTCCTCCATATTACTCCCCCGAACTGTGTTTATTGTATAGTCAATAATATAAGTTGACAAATTTTCCCTGAATTTCAAACTGGGGGCTGTTTTCTCTTAAATTTATTATGATTGTAATTCGTGCCTTCAGGCAACTGAAGCTTTGCCCACCTCAAATTAAAATAGTTTTGTGTCGAATGAAAACACTCACTCACGACGATTATTATATTTTGTATGACGGCAACAATCTTCTCGTCTCATCTGATAATAGATTTTAAATAATAATAATTTTTATTTTTATTATTACACATGACAAGAAATATACACAATTTGAGAAAAAACAACAGGTAATTTGATTTGGACATATAATTTTAATGGATCTGGGTTTGTTGCCTTTCATTTGTCGTATCCCCAGTAAACTAGGCTTTTGCCTGTATCTCATTAAGGATATTTAGCATGAAAAAATAAATCGATACTTTTTTCCGATTTTTGATAACACAAAAAACACCGTTGCACGCTCTCATCAACCTGACAAACAGTGACACTCAACTACAACTGGAAACATCTTGCGAAACTCAACTCCTCACACATTATCACTCCAGAAAGACCAAAAACATTCATCCCACAATATACCGCACACAATCATAAGAATAAAAATCAAAACCAATCCAAAACAAAAAAAAGAAGAAAAACACACAGAAACACAAATACAAAAACAACCAAAATTAAAACAACAAGAAGAGACCCACACTCACGAGCTCACATAAATTGAAAACTGAAAATGTACGAATTCGTCATAAAGCAAAAAGTGTTTAATTACTTTTTCATTTAAGTATCTGCGCTCACTCATTCACACATTTAAGTATCTGGGCTTACTCGTTCACAAAGACGGAGGGTGCGCCACGAATTTTGACCATAGAATAATTGTGGGATGGATGAAATTCAGATCGGTAACAGGAGTCTTGTGTGACCCAAAAATGCCTATAAAACTGAAAGGAAAGGTATAACATAATATCGTTAGACCGGCAATTATGCATGGCTCAGAATGCTGGACTGTGTACAGCTCCTACTCTAGGCAACTTGAAACAGCAGAAATGCGAATGCTTAGGTGGTCGGCAGGAGTATCACTGAAAGATAAAATTAAGAGCTCACGCATTCGTGGTAGCCTGGGAGTCACTGACATAAATAGTAAGCGGGAAGAGCGACAGCTGAGATAGTACGGGCACATGAGACGGAGACCACCAGACCATACGGTAAATCAGGCAATGTCTGATGATCTTTCTTGACAGCCGTCCAGAGGTTTTGACTTTTTTTTACCAAAGAACTTCTGGATGACTCAATAATACAACATCCTGCAGAGAAACGGCCTAGATGAAAGCGACACCCAGAACCGAAAAATATACAGCCTGTGAACGAGAAGAGCCGACCCCAACAGCCTACCTAGGCAATGAGTTGGGACAGTGCCAGGAAGAAGAAGAGTTTAATTAATTTTTTCATCTCCATCGTAAGAAATATCTAAAATCTCTGATGGTAACCTCTAAGGGTTGATGTTAAGCAATAATATTAATAAATAGACAATTTCTATAGCACCATTTAGGTAACAAATTCTTTTCAAGGGTCCTGCAGCTTGGGATTTGAACCCACTATTATATTATCAGATTAAAAATATGACAAAACAAATAAAAATGACAAAATATGACAAAACAAATATAGATGACAAAACAAATAAAGATGACAAAATATGACAAAACAAATAAAGATATAAGTTGAGCGTATGGAAATAACACTTTCTTTTCACCACCGGCTCTTAAATAATTGAATAACTTGAATAAATCGTACTTATCACCTCACGTACAAACTGGAAACGAATATTTGTTAGTTTTATTGAAGTATAAAACCACGAAAAAAACATGATTATATGACTTTTATGCCAGTTATCCTGGTAATAGTGCAAAATTCACAGGTTTAACTTTTATGCCAGTTATCCTGGTCATAGTGCAAAATTCACAGATTTAATTTTTATACCAGTTATCCTGGTAAGAGTGCAAAATTAACAGATTTAACTTTTATGCCAGTTATATTGGTAAGAGTGCAAAATTCACAGATTTAACTGTTATGCCAGTTGTTATGGTAAGAGTGCAAAATTCACAGATTTAACTTTTATGCCAGCTATCCTAGTAAAAGTGCAAAATTTACAGATTTAACTTTTATGCCAGCTATCCTAGTAAGAGTGCAAAATTTACAGATTTAACTTTTATGTCAGTTATCCTGGTAAGAGTGCAAAATTCACAGATTTAACTTTTATGCCAGTTATCCTGGTAAGAGTGCAAAATTCACAGATTTAAAAACAAATATTTGTTAATTTAATACCTTCATGTAGTGGATTTATTGTTTAAAAGTATTTATTTCTAATCAGCACGGTATTATTTCAAATTTCAATAGCAAGGGCTTGCTTTAATTTTCTTCTACAGAGTGGGCATAAATTATAGACACCATTATCGGTATCCATGACCGTTTATTTAATTTTTTTTAATAAAATTTTGGGTAAAAATTACAAAATAAAATCTCCAAAAAAATAAGGACAATGATGGGAATAGTGTAGGAGTTAGGGCCAATAACTATTTAACCACTTGACAGTTTTGCCCGAGCAGGACTCGGGCACGAAGTTTTTTTTATGCTGACGAGCCTGAGCCTCGTTTGGGCAAATCTTGTTTTGACTTGTTGGGAGTGTTTCTCCAGAGCGTCGTTTGGGCAGATCTTGTTTCAACTTGTTTTCTCCGAACGGAATGATTTTCATATGGAATTTGTTCATTCACAGTTCGTCATTGTGTTACGTCGCATGTTAAAAATCTAACTGTTTAGTGGTTAAATATAAGTAATGTTTTTTTTGGCATTTTCTTTAAAATATATAAAAACGAAACACATCTGATTGAGTCAGAAAGATCATTCCAAATTCGAGCGAAAAAATTCGATCGCGATGCTTCAAAAGACGTCTATAAGATCGTGACAGGCGACGAATCATGGATATATGCATATGCGCCAGAAACTAAACAGCAGTCGACAGTATGGGTCTTTTAAGACGAGCCAAATCCACCAAACGTTGTTCACGCACGATGAACTTCGAAGCAAATGGGGGCTTGTTTCTTCGGTAACAGTGCCTTTAGTGGAACGTCGTATTGTCAATTCTAAATGGTACACCACCATTTGTTTGCCAGAAGTGTCCGAAGAAATGGGATCGTTCTCCACCACGACAATGCGAGCTCTCACACGTCGGTTCAAACAAATGACTTTTTAAGGACTCAAAATATCGAATTGATGGGTCATCCGCCGTACAGCCCTGATTGGTTGGCACCCAACGTTTTTTTTTATTCCCGAATATCAAAAATAAATTGCGAGGTTAACGTTTTTCGACGCGTGAAGAAGCGGTTGATACGTTCAAAACGCATGTTTTGAAGTTACTCCATTCGGAGTGGAAAAAGTGCTTCGAAAATTGGTTTTGAAAGCCATTTTCGATGATAAATATTTGTTTTTACTTGTCTGTCTTAAAACTTAAGAAGCAACCCTCGTATACCTACGTTACACACTGGCACACGTTTGATTGTATTGGTGAATTTATTCCCGATTTTCACAAAATATACCTTATGCGGCCGATAAGTGCTATTTTTTATTAATATTATTTTTTCATTCAATGCGTAAATGTATTACGTAGGAATACCTAAAATCTGAAGCCAGTATTTATTATATTATATTTTTAGAAATATTCAAGTTTTTAGAAGCAATGTGTACTAGTTACACGTCACAGGGAAGGAAGCGTTAAGAAAATTTTCTTTTGATCTCGAAAAGTTTCTTTTTAATAACGATTCCTTTCAACGGAAATAGTATAAATAAAATTAAGTGTTATTTTGTTTTGTTCTTCTCATTCTTGTGATACATTTCAATCTTTCCCGCTTGAATATTGTAAAAATATTATTGAAATATCTTTTCCTTTTCTTAGCAGGGGTAAATCTCTCGAATTGTATTTTTATATACGAGGGTCATCTAGGAAGTAAGGTTACAAAGGCTCCAGAGGCCGGGGGAATTTTTTAGTTTCAAAGTTGTTGCACCTGGCATGTAGGGGAGATCTTAACGGTCAGTTTGTTTGGTCCCGCGTATTTGTCAGCTATTTTCTTCAGTCACAGTATTTTTTTCCGTTGGAGAGGTCATCGCGCGCTCCCATCACCTCCCGTCCGTGCGAAATCCACGCGGTCATCCGTTTTTGGACTTTGCAGAAAAATACCGCCGCAAATATCCATCGGAAGCTCGTGGAAGTTTATGATAGTGATGTGATGAGTCAACAACATGTCACGAAGTGGGTAAGGTTTTTCAGAGAAGGCCGTACTGATACTCACGACGAGGCAAGGCAGTGATTTCTGACGAATTTGTGCAAAAAATTGAAGAACAAGTGCAAAATGACCCCCGTGTGACGCTTGACGACCTTCACTAAGAATTTCCTGATATTTCTAGAAGTCTCCTTGGTGATATTGTGCCGAAAAAATGTGGTAACAAGAAGTTGTGTGCGAGATGGGTGCCCAGAATGCTCACACCAGAGCACCGTCAAAATTGCGTGACCGCCGCGCGTGAATTTTTGGATCTTTTTGCACAGGAAAGACAAGTTTTTCTGGACTCGATCGGAACGAAGGATGAAATGTAGGTGTGTCACTACACCCCAACAAATTTCCAATGATCAGGAGCTCTAGGAAGCTGTGAAGAAGTGGCTTAAAAAGTTGGCGGCGGAGGCATTCAAAAGCTGGTGGCCCGACTACAGAAATGTCTCGATCTCGACGGCAATAACGTTGAAAATTAGTTTAATATATTTGTGAAGTATCCTAAGAATTTCAATTAAATACAAGCATTTTTCGATCCGACATAAATGTCGTAACCTTACTTTCTGGATGACCCTCGTTTCATCTCGTACATCTTGTCCAAGGACACGCTGAAAAATGTACAAATTCAATGACCTACTTAACTTTCTTCATAAAATTAGTTTAAAGGGCAGGAAAAATTTAAAAATAAAGAAAATATTTTCTTCTCAACCTAATTTGATAAAAATATATTTTCACGCTCGATTGTTTGGACTTTTCCCCCACGTTCACTTAAGCCTCTAAAATAAGCACTCGCAAAAAGTTGTCAACAACTTCTATTAATCTGAGTTAAACACATATTTGGCATATCTTGATAAAGTTAGCTGAGACCATCTTGTACCTTCATTTTTAATTCATTTAAACTTGAAACAATTACTCCCGTTTTTCTTGATGTTTCATCTCACAAAATATCTTTACCGGTTACCTTCTCTTCTGCTTATTTTAGGTCTGTTAGCCTGTTATGGTCCTGCATCATTGTTTCTCTCTTGTGATGTCGACTGCCAGCTGTCTTTCTATATTTTGGGAGGTCGTTCTGGAGGTCTGCTTGCTTGGGGGATACTGTCCCTGGCCATTCTTACGGCTCTTGGTTTCGCCATTCTAGATACGTGTTCGTTCCAGAACCTTCTTCTCTGTCGTCTCCATCTGACAATATCTTAAGCTTTGCACATCCTTCAGATTTCTGTGTTTCGTACTCTATCACGAAGGGTTTTGCCAGCGATACTCCTGAGTACCTTCATTTCGCTGGTTCGAAGGAGATTTTTGGTTCTGACAATGTCGGCTCTGAACTCAATGCTGTATGTCATTATGGGGCGGATAAAGGTCTTGCATATCCTCACCTTGCTTTGGATGTTCATATACTTGTTTTTCCAGATAGTGTTCTTTAAACATCCGGAAATACCTGCGGCCCTTTGTGATTTTTTCAAGCACTTCGCCATAGATGTTATTTTTGCACATAATGCTAGCACCCAAGTATTAAAATTTTGTTACTAGTTCAATTGGTGTGTCGTTGATCGCTACTCTGCACCCAACTTGCACTTTGGCTAGAGCATGCATTTAATCTTGCTGATGGAGATAGAAATGTTGTATTTTTTGGAAGCAGTGTGGAATCGATGTAGCAATCGGTTACCTGCAGATTTAAAATCGTAAGAAAATTAAATGATATGGATTGTTTACAAGATTACAGAAACATTGTACTGACATTATGTATGGATTTTGATATTCACTATAATCCTCCTGGGGCCAAATTGGTATGATACCCATCTTCTGACATTTAAAAAGGGTTCCTGTCTAGTTCTGGCGATTGGTTGGAAGGGAATAGTCACATGACAAATACAATATCGGGTATTATGCACGTCCATTTCTCCACCTTCTCCTTTACCTCCTCGTCGGTTGAAAACCTTTTTCAACCTATGTGCAGCTTCAGGGAGGTAAAGAGATAGTAATTTGAAGGTGCTAGGTCAGGAGAATGCGCGGGATGGTTCAGAACATCCCATTTAAACGAGGCGAGCAGTTTCTTCGTGGCGTTGGCCGTGTGTGGTCTGGTATTGTCGTGCAGCAGGCAGACTTCCTTTGTCAGCATGCCTCTCTTCTTGTTCTGAATCCCCCTCCGCATTTTTTTTAGGGTCTCACAGTATCTTGCAGAGTTGATGGTCTCCCCTTGAGGCATATATTCAATTAAAATTATGCCTTGACAATCCCAAAACACGGATGCCATGATTTTCTTGGCTGAAATTGTGGTTTTGAACTTTTTGGCAGAGGGTGAAGAGTTGTGATGTGGCCGTTTTTAAACTCGCGACACCACTTATACACACTCGTACGATTCATAGCTTTATCACCATATGCAGTTTTTACCTCATTATTAACCTCAACCGGAGGTTTTCCCTTCCAAACGAGATAACGGATAACGCCGCGTATTTCGCACTTGGCGGGAGATTGGATTGACATTTTTCACGAAACGTGTTGTCGCGTCGACACTTCTCAACGTACTGACCTCAAACCGGTCTCGTTGCGGAGGGGAAGGGTCAGGCTACACGGAAGTGTAGCCAACATGTCGAAAATAAAATCCATCCGGTTGTGAGAGCCTCAGTACACTTAGTTTCTGGATACGCATGGTATATAACGAAAATTTTATACAAAACAATAAAGAAATTAAAGTTTTTTTCAGTTCTGTATTCACGAACTGAGCTTTTAAAAGCATAACCATCCGCACATGGAATAGTATTGCTGAACGAATTTTCCGTTATTGATGTTTGCCATATTTTGGTTGGTAGATGAGAATTGAGCTCATCAATAAACTTTGTAGGCATAGTTGAGTCACATCGCAGGGAACCATTATTAAGCCCTGTCCTAATAATGCAAGTATTCATATCCGATTTTTTTATATATTTTTTTCTTTTATTAAGCATTCTGTTTGGTGTTATTGCGTTAAAACTGTATCAAAAGTAAAAGAAATTGATGCAACGCAGGCTGTCTGCGTTTGGACGACCTCGTTTTGTGTTTGTAACTCTTCTGGTTTTTGCTTTGTTTTAAGCGTGTACTTGCGTGCATGGTTATGTATTATTACTTTTTTGTTACGATTGTTTGCATTTATTTTTATCGTTTTTTTGTACATTTTTTTAATTTTTATTTTGTCTTTTGTATTTTTTTTATTATCATTATTATATTGTAATAAGGTGCATTGTACTATTTATAGTGTAAACAAATTAAATAATGTAAAAATTACATTTTTTTAAAGTTTAACAGGATAAACATATAAGTCGTTTTAAAGTTACGAATATTTAATTTTAGAATTGTTTCCATAGAATTGCCGGTTTTCAAAATACTTGTTTTATTTGCATAAGCATATTGTACTTTTTTCTCGCATAAACATATATAAGGACATTTTTTTGCTTAGACACATAAATTTACACATTTTCTTGCATAAGCACATATGTAAGCCCATTCTCTAAACACATATGTAATATAAATACACAATTCTTGTATGTTTTTTAATAGTATATAATTAATTATTAGTTTGCGGTGATTAGCAAACATATTTTGTATTAAACTTTTCATAAATTTTTACGATATTTATAAAACTACATGAGTATTTTCCGGAGTACCAGTTTTTTTATATCTTACAGTATTGTCTTACAGTATTTTCCGGAGTACCAGTTTTTTTATATCTTACAGTATCGTCTTACAGTATTTTCCTGAGTACCAGTTTTTTATATCTTACAGTATTGTCTTACAGTATCTTCCGGAGTACCAGTTTTTTATATCTTACAGTATTGTCTTACAGTATTTTCCGGAGTACCAGTTTTTTTATATCTTACAGTATCGTCTTACAGTATTTTCCTGATTACCAGTTTTTTATATCTTACAGTATTGTCTTACAGTATCTTCCGGAGTACCAGTTTATTATATCTTACAGTATTGTCTTACAGTATTTTCCGGAGTACCAGTTTTTTTATATCTTACAGTATTGTCTTACAGTATTGTCCGGAGTACCAGTTTTTTTATATCTTACAGTATTGTCTTACAGTATCTTCCGGAGTACCAGTTTTTTATATCTTATAGTATTGTCTTACAATATTTTCCGGAGTACCAGTTTTTTATATCTTACAGTATTTTCCGGAGTACCAGTTTTTTATATCTTACAGTATTTTTCGGAGTACCAGTTTTTTATATCTTACAGTATTGTCTAACAGTTTTTTCCGGAATACCAGTTTTTATATCTTACAGTATTGTCTTACAGTATTTTCCGGAATACCAGTTTTTTATATCTTACAGTATTTTCCGGAGTACCAGTTTTTTATATCTTACAGTATTGTCTTACAGTATTTTCCTGAGTACCAGTTTTTTATATCTTTCAGTATTGTCTTACAGTATTTTCCAGAGTACCAGTTTTTTTATATCTTACAGTATTTTTCGGAGTACCAGTTTTTTATATTTTACAGTATTTTCCGGAGTACCAGTTTTTTTATATCTTACAGTATTGTCTTACAGTATTTTCCTGAGTACCAGTTTTTTATATCTTACAGTATTGTCTTACAGTATTTTCCGGAGTACCAGTTTTTTATATCTTACAGTATTGTCTTACAGTATTTTCTGGAGTACCAGTTTTTATATCTTACAGTATTGTCTTACAGTATTTTTCCGGCATACCAGATTTATATATCTTACAGTATTGTCTTACAGTATTTTCCGGAGTACCAGTTTTTATATCGCGAATAAGCTAATTTTAGATAACCATTTGGAAAATATCGAAACAATACATCTTTTATCGACTCAAGTGAACATACTATTGAAACTAGAGGTATCAAATTTTACCTATAACATCGTTTGACCAAGCGTCGGTGTGTGTCGTGTGACATTTGTTCATATACGCTCTAACTTTTTTTAAGCCTAAAACTTTTGGACCTTAGTGGTATATTTCATTTGAGACCAATGTAAATTTTTTTAACAACTCAGGTTTCTTTTATAAAAGGTAAGATTGTTATTTCTTGTAAATTGTCGAAAAACCTCACAGACTGATAGAGAATGTGTAATTTTTCTATTTTGTGCAGAGGCCTGATAGAAATACACCGAGTCACTGTATGTATGCCTATGTGGTTCCCGTGAACATTGTTTGCCCAGAATTAATGAATCTTTCATCAATCAACCGCGTCGAGAATAGTAAACTCCCTTCTAGTCCCTCCCTTGCCTGGGCGGGCCCCGACCCTCTCAGAGCCTCTAGGGCCGGTAACCTTCTGCAAGAAACGTGACCGAAAAAAATATGAGAAAGAATGACCTGCCAATAACAAGGGTAATTTCCCCTCAAAGTATCAGAAACTGAATTGCAAAAACTGTTGCTCTATTATAACCAAATTGATTAGTTATATTGATATATCCTTGATGTTATGATCTACCACCTGTGTGTGGGCGGTGGAAGTATTGTTATAATATGATAATGCACGGGAATGAATCATAATAAATTATAAATCTGCTTTAATCCATACTAGTTTATAGTTTATGAAGTTATTGTTATTAAAAAAAATATTTACCTTAATATTTATTAAATTATATTCTCTGAAAAAACACGTAACTTTATACCCATTTATTTGTTTCTCATTCCCAGAACCTGTTATGTTTCAACGTATAGTATATATATACGAGGCGTATCCAGAAAGTAAGTGTACTGAGGCTCTCACGACCGGATGGGTTTTATTTTCGACATGTTGGCTACACTTCCATGTAGCCTGACCCTTCCCCTCCGCAACGAGACCGGTTCGAGGTCAGTCCGTTGAGAAGTGTCGACGCGACAACACGTTTCGTGAAAAATGCAAATCCCATCTCCCGCCAAGTGCGAAATACGCGGCGTCATCCGTTATCTCGTTTGGTAGGGAAACCCTCCGGTTGAGGTTTATAATGAGGTAAAAACTGCATATGGTGATAAAGCTATGAATCGTACGAGTGTGTACAAGTGGTGTCGCGAGTTAAAAAACGGTCGTACGTCTGTGCATGATGATCAGAAGAGCGGAAGACCTTCAATTGTGACTGACGAAATTGTTTTGGGACTGTCAAGGCATAATTTTAATTGAATATATGCCTCAAGGGGAGACCATCAACTCTGCAAGATACTGTGAGACCCTAAAAAAATTTCGGAGGGCGATTAATAACAAGAGGAGAGGCATGCTGACAAAGGGAGTCTGCCTGCTGCACGACAATACCAGACCACACACGGCCAACGCCACGAAGGAACTGCTCGCCTCGTTTAAATGGGATGTCCTGAACCATCCCGCGCATTCCCCTGACTTAGCACCTTCAGATTACTATCTCTTTACCTCCTTAAAGCTGCACATGGGTAGAAAAAGGTTTTCAACCGACGAGGAGATAAAGGAGGAGGTGGAGAAGTGGACGGAGGGGTTGGCGGGAAACTACTTCAAGGAAGGCATCAAAAAGTTGATACCCCGCTTCACCACCTGCATTGAGAGGAATGGCGACTATGTCGAAAAATAGCTTACACATGTACTACGGTAACCACGTAATTTTTTTGTTTAAATAAAAAAAATTGTAACCTACAAAAATTCAGTACACTTACTTTCTGGACTTACCTAGTATATTGTATTTTAGGTTGAAACAACATGTAGGCTGGTGAGGCCATTATCGAATGTTCTGTATCCATTACACAATACGTGGATGTTTCTAAGTAAAGAATATTCAATCGAAAAAATGTATCTATTTTAAAATGTTTGAGGAACATTAAATGTACGTTCTATAGGATTTTATAGATTTTTTTTAAGATTAAACGATGATACGCATTTTAATGCCTTTATATATTTTTTTCTGTCACAATTGTGCAAACAGGGGGTTGTATTTTTTATAAGTGATGGAATGAAATTTTATCTGAAGGACACAATGGTTTTAAGATTTGATTAGGCTTATCTACGAAACATTTCTCAGATGTTTTTTTTTTCAATTCATGTGCATGTACTCGTATGTGTAAAGTATTGAGTTGAATAATTACTGTTGATCCCATACATCGGTCGTAATGAGATTTAGCAAACAAATATAAAGTGTGTATGAGATGAAAGAATCTGTCAATTCCATTAAGTTGCGTAGAACTTTTATGAGGATCATTTTATTTTTATTTCTCGTTTAAACTTTAACTTAATATCCAATTGAAATGAAAACTGGAAAATTTATTTGAAGGAAGTTGAGTTATTTGGCAGTTTATTTTTATTAACGCAACGGATTGAGGCGAACTTTTGGTAATTTTGGAATTTTAATACTTTCTTTTAATTTTGTAGAATGAATTGATGTGTTGAGTTTGATGAAGAAGAGCATTCAATGAATTAATGAAGAAAAACTAACTAAGCAATTACAAAGTGCAAATATAAATAAATAATAAATAAATAAATACAGGTTTATTGATAGCAACATAGTATGTACATAATAAATTAAGACACATTTCAAGAACACATAAAAAGATAATACATTAAAAAACAGAAGCTATCAAAAGGTCTCGGCTCATCTAATAACATCCCCCCGGCCAAGATACACCCCACCAATATAAAGCAAGCCCAGCCACGGGAACACCAGATGTTTTTCAGCCCACACCCTTGAACACGTAGAACAAGAAGAAAAAAAACACAGAAAATAAATAGATGACAAAAAAAATACATTCAGGAGAGAAGACATTAAAAGGTCCGGGATCATCCAACAAACATTCGCCCGGCCGAGATACACCACACCAATGTAGGGCGAGACCGACCGCAAGGGCATATGAGTGCATGGCGTGAGGAAAATTAAGAAAATCATGATTTGATTAAGTGGATGATATTTCGATGTAAGGAAACGTAAAAATCAGAGATGTTATAGGGGTTGTTTGAGGGTATATATTGTAGATGTAGATGAGGAAGAGAAAAGGAAAGACTGGCCTTTTTCTCTTTGCTTACTCCGGCAGGGAAATAGCGTGATGGTACGTATGTATGTGTTCAATCAAACGTTATATCCTTGTGTTTTCTTAGGTATTTACTCATGCCATAAATGAATTTAATTAAAACAAGATTTATAGCCTGGCGTCGTCGTCATATATTAGGGCTGGAAGACTGAAATATGCTCGAAATATGCACTGCATGTGTGATAGAAAATCTCAAGAGAGGGCCTCACATTTATCCAGCAGAATGACCATTCCTCGCCACAGGACCAGTAATAGCGAAAACCCTGTCATGTCACCTCAGACAAAATCAACCATAAAAATCTACTTATTTTCCAAGTTACATCTTTCATACACAAATTCGAAAAAAAAATTGAAGACATGACATTAAGAAAATTAAATACAATGAGCCCTGGTTTGAAATTAATGCGTTCACGACACTTGAATTTCTTAAAATTCAGTTCTTGAATGAAAAAAGAATAAGATAATTATAATTTAATAATAAATGTGTTAAAACGAAAATACGTAGAGTAAATTATGGATAGTGAAAGACATAAATTAATTCTTAATGACTTAAAAAAACACTAAAAAAAGGTTGCAGAATATTTTCAGTTTCTGTAAATACACCCCAAGTTTTCAAAAAAAGAAGGACCGCAACATTTCCTGAAAATATAATGAGTGGGTTTATAATTTAAAAATACTTAAAGCGGATGTATAAGGTCAGCTTATTTAAAAAAACCCAGGCTTCATTTTAAATTGGAATATTTTTTGTACGAAGTATTCTTTAAAATAATCAGATGTAAAAAGCGAACAAAAGCTCAGACTTTTTTGCAAATAGACTATTGACTTTAATTTTTATGAAAAATAAAAGTAAATTCGACAATTGAATGTTGCATTTGTTTCCAAGTATTAAACTAAAAATAATAAACCTTTAGAAAAAATATTCAAGTAAATTAAAATTTAAAAATTTAAATCAAACACTTCTAAAACTGTTGTTTATCAAAATTCATTGTATTATACAATAAAAATATCAAGAATATTACTTGAAATAATTTTTTTAGCTTTGAAAATTTTGACGATAGTTAACATTGTCTTAAATTTTTTTTAATAAATAAAAATACCTATAAAAGTTCAAATGCAAATATTAAGGTATAAATAATGCATGAAGAAAATTTTTAACAATATATTATTTTAGTAAAAACTTCTAACAACATCTTAGTTTATCTGTCAAAAACCATTAAAATATCAAAGGTTCTGGAAATCGTGGAAATATTACATTGCGCTAAATACACAAATGGATACCGACTAAAAATACCAACTTCAAACTATTTATTTATTTATTTTAAACATGACAAGAAACTTATATAATTTGCGAAAAAACAACAGGTTATTTAATTTGGATACAATTACCCTAGAAATTTCTACGTCAGTGCATCGAGGTGAACATTTGGCAAACACATATTAACCAAGAATCTCTCCGCTGCTCGTCGAGGTCGTCCCATACCTCCCCCAGCCCCCAGTACCCAACCCGAATGTTTACCGTTAAAAGCGTGTATCTCGGTACCAGTTCGAACAGAATTCAGTCTTGTTTGTGGTCCCCTGATGATGAGGTGAAAGTCTTAAAACCGTTTGGGTTATATCGTTACAAAAAGTGGAATAAACAGTGTTTGATAAAATAAATTACAATGTCTTTAAACCTCCGCAATTTTAATGCCATAACTATAAATAATATGGGCTTTTGCCTATATCTCACTGAGGACATTTAGCATGAAATAATAAATCAATACAATATTATATAACTTTTGTATGAAACTTAAGTATAAAACAAATATTTTTTTAAATATGTAAAAAAATACTTAGTTTGTTTAAAAAACGCTTAAGAAATCATCTCTTTAAGCGGGACAAACTATACTTACAAGATTGTGGAATACCTTGTAGAAACATTTATTTTTTCATTTTTTACTTTTTATTTAATGTCTTAGAACGATTCGTAGTGTGAGATGAAAAACCACCCCTGAATAAGGGAGTCAAGGTGTAAGGTTCTGTGATATATCCGTATCAGTGGAGAAGTGGGGTAGTGTGATAGTGGAGTGGTGGAACAGTAAACACCCATGTCGAGTAAACACCTGAGGGATTAGGGTCGTTCCTGTTGATTTAATATTATTAAAAGATCCCTGTATATCGCACATTCTCCGTCATTATGGATTCAGCAATGCCAATCCCATACAAACGTTGGATATTATTGAATACTATATGATCTATTGTACTTGATTCAATAAAATTGTACTTGATTCAATAAAATTTCGATAGACATATGCACTTTGTTAACTTTTCCTTCCATATGATGTGTAACTAGTACATATTGCTTCTAAAAACTTTAATATCTCTATAAATATAACTAAAACTGGGTTCAGATTTTAGGTATTCCTCCGTAATACATTTACGCATTGAATAAAATAAATCTATTAATAATAATGAGCACTTATCGGCCACATCAGAGATATTTTGTGAAAATCGGGACTTAATTCACCAATACAATCAAATGTGTGACGTAGTATATTCATTCTAAAAAGCGCGTCGCTTCCTCATATGAATGAGGAAGCGACGTTTTTGACGTTTCACTCTACTTCGGTATATTGGAACACAAGAAATAGAATCTCCGTTCGCAGTTGTTTCTTCCTTCGAGGTATAACATTTCATACAAAGTGCTAGTGTTCCGAGTTCCTTATCAGTAGCTAGTGGGCTTTCTGCGTCCGTTTTGTGAACGTCGGCGAATGTTTATTCATGTTTTTAGCAATTAAATTTCAATTATTATCACTTTTGACTTCAAATTTAACTAATTTAAGTGATTGGCTATGAATATTCGTATTTTTTCGATTTTAAATCGCTCATTTTTACATGTGTATTGATTTTTTAGCACAGGAAGAAAAAGGTTAACAACTGTTTTGCGTGTTAGTAAAATATTCAGAAACTAAAATATTCTGAAATATTGCATTTTGACGTTTGATTGGACCATCCAGAAATTAGTTTCGTATTTTTCGATGGATGTCTTTAATAAAAACCATCTTATCTTACTTATATCTTAACTTGCTAACTGTTTATTATTATGAAAGGTAAATAATTATGTGCATTTTTTATCATTGTTTCACCAAATTGCTTGAGCGGTTTTCACAGTGTCATTTTGAAGATGGAACAAAATAAATAGTTCGATACTTGATGTTTTTTTAATACCGAAAAAGAAAAAAACGTGACACAAACCAAAAAATCTATATGGTACGTAGAGTGCAGCGGTGGCGCAGTAAGCGATCGTGCATGTTAAATTTGGTTTAAAATACCGCAATGGTTGTAAGACACTCGAAGACAGTATCTGTTCTGAAAGACCGATTACAACTGATGATGATTAAATAAAGGTTTTGATCAACAATAACTAGCATTCTACGACACGGAGATAGCATTCTACGACACGGAAAGACTGTAAAGTAGGTTGGCTGCCGCTAAATACTCAGAGATTCCGGTTTACTTCTTGCTTTTGAAATGAAGAAAGAGAAACTGATAAAACAAATATACAATTTGAGTGGATAGTGTGGTAGATGAAAAAAACAAGGGAAAGTATGGCTGGATTAAGTGTATTATAATTTGAAAGAACAAAACATAAAAACGGAGAAATCTAGGAGCTGTATGAGAAAGTGTGTGGATGTAGAAGAGGTTTGTATGTTTTAAAATATCTTGTTATTTGTTTTTTATTCTTCCTAGTGTCATGTCAGGTCCCCCCAATGATGACAATCACATAAGAGTAGGCATATTTGCCCCCCGCAGCCCGAAAAAGATCCCCAACGCTCATTATACCAGTCCAATCACGTATATTGCGGAGCCAGGAGATTTCCCCCCTGCCAACACCTCTTCGACCTTCTATTTAGCATTGGATGATCAGGTGCTGTAATTTGTACTTTTTTCCTCTAACTAGATGATCAAAATAGGACACCTTTCGGATTTTATTATTAGTTAGCAACTCTCTATCAGCTTTGGCTCTTTAAAAAACCCTCGTATTGCTGACTTTATCCGTCCAGGGTATCCGTAGCATCGTCCAGGGTATCCGTTATTTGTTTAGCATACTTAAATTCTGTAAAAATATTAGATATATTAAAAAAAAAAAGCATTATTTTTTTTTACATATTTAACCCTATGTACAATACATTATTAAAACATAGTTTCATACCATATAAAAGTTTCAAGCCCCAACTTCTCCCAGGCAACTGATGTCAAACACATAAAAAATAGTGTCATATATAGCAACATTTTTATCGATGCCCACACCCCAACCACCCCACTACCCCATTCGTCCCTCAGTCTCCCCCACGATACCGTGACTTGCAACATCTGTATAAGAGCCGAGCGCTCCTGAGGGATTGTTTTATTTCCCCGATGTCGCGTCTCAAGCGCTGTTCCACTTTGTGCCCACTTCTCCGTGACAGTTTCGATATCTCGTCAAAAATACAACATAATAAAGGGATCGCTTTATCTCCCCCTTCAATATTTATTATTCTACGTGATTTCGGATATACACTTTCTTCTTTGTAAATCATTCGACACTTTCTTCTACAAAAGCATCTGTATATTTATTTGTTTTTTTCCTTTTCGGGATAAACTTTTTAAGTATTATTTTCGTTTTTAGCTTTAATGTTTTGTTTCATAAAATTAAACATCAATTTGAAAATTTTCAAATCATACGATATAATGTCTTTTTAACGCCTTTTATTTCTTTGTCTGCACCGTGGCTTTAAATCGATTATTTTATGTAAAGGCTTCCGAGGTAGAGAAAGAAAAACGAAAGTTTTGTAAGATCAAGGGTAAAATACTTCGAGACAAGGAAATTTTATTTTTTTACATAATTCGTAAGAGTCGTATGGACGTAAAATACGTTAAATATGTGTGTTGCAATAGAAAAGTCTGATGCTCTCTTCTTTCCGCCTACTTTGACAGATAAATGGTGTGATGGTATGTAAGAGTATTAAAAAAGAGTTCATTTTATTGGGCAGTGTCCTCACCAACAAAAATTAGGTGAAAATGGATATTCAAATACATTATCCAAAGTGGAACCAATACACAAACTTTTAAAGCTCTGTGTATATACTGAGAATATAAAATTTAATACTTACATTGTAACATGTGGATTCAAGGCGTGGCCTATGGCATTCCAAGAAAAAGTAAATTAACTGAACTTTGTAATTTATTTTTATCAAACACTGTTTATTCCACTTTTTTGTGACGGTATAGCCCTACCGGTTTCCGGGCTTTCACTTCATCTTCAGGGGAGCACAAACAAGACTAAATGCTGTTCGAACTGGTACTGATATGCACGCTTCAACGGTTGGTGGCTGAGGGGTGAGGGAGGCATGGGACGATTTCGGTCAAGAGCGGAGAGATTTTTTGTATATAACTGTTCAACAGATGTTCGGACCGATACATATTACTGAACTTTGAAAATCGACTACTGCAAAATATACTTGGCCTGAAACAAGCAACAGGAAAACAAAAACTGAGATCTTATTAAAAAACTTGGGATTGATCTTATAAAGCAAACGTGACAAACACTAATTGCTAGTGACATCAGGTTGCGAAGGTTGCCATGGATAGGCCATGAAAGAAAATATCTATTGATATGATGAACAACGATCACTATGCAAGCACATCAACATGGAAGAAGGCCACATGGCAGACAGATATTTTCGGATAATGTTCAGCAGGATCTTAGGCTGTTAGAAGTGAATGGAAACTGAAAGAAGGTGGCAAGTAACCGATCGTCTTAGGCAAACATCCAGGAGGTTAGAGCAGATTGTTGTTAGGAGATTTAACTGCATTTTGATGACGTTTATATATTTTCTTAAAGAGCATTTTTCCTGATTGTTCTTGCTATCAGTATATTTTTAATGTTCTATCTGCCGTATACTTTTGTGTCTATGAGTAGCAGTGCCATTCTTGAACTCATACCAAGTTGGCAATCGTATGAGTATTATTGACAATGCGGTTCAAAAGTAGGAATACAAAGCACATAATCCGTTATTCCTCGTATTTTTCTTTCTAAGGACTATTATTTACCTAATGAATATTTTCAGAATTTTCATATAATTTTTTTAATCTTCTTAATTGATAAATGCATCTATTTTATCAAATTGTCATTTTTTTAAAGAATATATATGACTGAAGTCATAGGTATTCTTATACCCTTTAACACAAGGCGGAAAAAGTGCCTGTGTACTTCGAGCGAAGTAGGACAGCGCGGGGTTCGAACCGACGATTTTCCATATGGAAGTCCAGTGCGTTACCGCGCGGCCATGCACCTCTTGACCTCAACTAATTGACGTAAATGACACCAAAAAATAATTACTTTGAATTCGTCCGTAACAAATTTATTACTTTTTTAGAAATTTAAACGATAAAATATTTTACGCTTACAATGCTACGAACTTGAAACAGGTTAATTTAATGTGTAAAGTATACATTGGCCGTATTCTGGGATATTAAACGACCATTTATAATTATTATAAAAATACATGAATTTATGGTAAAAAAAATATTTATTGGACGATTGGTCATTTTATCGTAATTTTTCAAAATTAACGTTGCATGAGTATGTTATGTTAACCACATTAATTAAACGTTTGACTAACATTATTAATTTCTATGTACTATATTTAATTTGTAGGAATAAATACTATATATCGGCTCATGAAGGTAGTTAGTTTTTTTTTTCTTCATATCCAGCATCCCATTTTCTAGCCTCCTTCTCATCTCTTTGCTAATGATATAAATATTGGATGAGTATGTGGCGGTCGTCGCACACTCGGAACACTGTGGGCATCCATACACACGGTCAATGACCGATGAAGTGACCTTTGCATTCCTCGACAAATATAAATAAACAAGTCCGAAGTTCACACGCCGGCCATTCAACCCATAGCCCGGAGCGGACCGCATTCCATACTAGAGCGAGAACGCACCACGCTGTCTCGCCAGTTCCGTATTTGAATGATACCTACATACAACATTAATCGTTTCGCTAATGCAGAAACGAGACGAAGGATATCTTGCTCGCATTCCCGCACACACGCGGAAATAGTATAAATACCTACGTTTACTAATAAAAACTCTTCTTCTTCCGCATTGCGATCCAAAACGTGTTTTATTTATCAACAAATCATCATCATCTCTTCCCTCTAGGATACATATCCTAAAAGTATATGATATATATCTTAAATTAGTTGTTTTTTGTTTCGTTATTTTTTTACTATCACCAATGTTAATTCTTCCCCAAACCAAATGTAAAATAATTGTAGGTTTAGTAAGTTAGTGGATTAGCACATAGAAAAGAGTTCAACATACTGTACGAGTTCACTTTACAGTAAAGTTTTTAAGAAAACTGGTGCAGTATACAAGACCTCCCCTCACAATATCTTCATCCTTACAAATTTCTCGTATGCGGGTAGTTCTTATCCTTCCTCTTTGTCTTTCTTGCGTTGCTGCAAAGGGTTCAACATACCTAAGTTTCTAAACCTTCGTTTTGATTATTTTTCTACATTTTTGCTATAACGCAATAATTATCATATACATTTTCACAGAAACTGTTATGATTCTTTAGGAGAATGGTCCTTTAAGGAGAGATGATGATGATTTGTTGATAAATAAAACAGGTTTTCAATCGCAATGCGGAAGAAGAATTTTTATTATTAAACGTAGGTATTTATACTATTCCCGCGTGTGTGCGGGAATGCGAGCAAGATATCCTTCGTCTCGTTTCTGCATGAGTAAAACGATTAATGTCGTATGTAGGTGATAATTTATTTACGGAACTGGCGGGACAGACGTGGTGCGTTCTCGCTCCAGCATGGAATGCACTCCGCTCTCGGCTCTGAGTTGAATGACCGGCGCGTGGACTTTGTAATTGTTTGTTTTGCATTGCTAAGGAATGCAAATTTCATCGGTCATTGACCATGTGTGCGACCGCCACAATTCCAGTCACATCATAATCTCTGTCATTCCTCATTACCGACGGTCGTGATATATAAGATGTTGGTGGTACAGATCTCCACAACAAGTCTCTACTCCTCGCGGTCACTTACCATGTACAGACTTATCCCAGTCAATTAATTTACCTAATTACTCTAACTTTTAACGCTTCATGTCCTGTGATGTGTAACTAGTACAAATGGCTTCTAAAAACTTTAATATCTCTATAAATATAATAAATACTGGGTTCAGATTTGAAGTATTCCTCCGTTATACATTTACGCATTGAATGAAAAAATAATATTAATAATAATTAGCACTTATCGGCCACATCAGAAATATTTTGTGAAAATCGGGAATAAATTCACCAGTACAATCAAAAGTGTTCCAGTGTGTGACGTGGGTAAATTCACTCTAAAAAACCGCTAAAGGTGAGGAAACGACGCTTTTCACGTCTCCCTCTCACTCTACTTCGGTATATGGAAACGCAAGAAATAGAATCTCAGTTCGCTCGCTTTTCTCGCTTTAGTAGCTCGCGGGCTTTCGTTTGAGGTGGTCGCTTCGCCCTTTTTTTTGAATATCGGCCTATGGTTTAAGCAATAAAATTTCAATCATTATCACTTTTGACTTCAAATTTAATTAATTTAAGCGATTAGTTATGAATATTCTAATTTTTACGATTTTAAATCGCTCATTTTTACATGTATATTGAATACACAGCACCAGAACGCGCGGATTTTTTTAACACAAGAAGGGAAAGTTAAGCAATGCACAATGCCTTTTCTTCTTGGTACGCTTTCCATGATCTTCAGGACAGAAAATAAGTTTGGAAACCCGTATAATACGTTAGAATCATATTAAGGAAAGTCGTTCCGTCACACTTAACTCCTGGTGTATGGAAGAGTTTATATTACATAATCCACGAAATGTTCAGCATCCAAAGCAAACACCACTTGGTTCTCGGGCTTATTTTTTTCATGTTTCAGCACCTTGCACGAATTTACGAGTTTCGACTAATTTTATTCAGATACACATAGAAATACTGTAATTTCTCCATATGTTTACTTATCGAGTCATGATATTTTTGACAACTTGTATTTATTAGCCCATTAATTTGATTTTTAGGTATCGGTGGCGTTAAACATCCCTACGTTATTGTTATAATTTAAAGGTTTTCCCCTAGTTAATCCAAGATTTCTTTGGCCTAAATTTCTCAATCTTTAGTAAAGCAGAAATTCTTACATCAATGATGTTAGCATTATGTTGATTTATAACGGCCGTTTCGTCTCAATAGCAAAACAGAAATGAATCGAATGTTTTAATAAACATCTCGGTTCGCCCTTCGAGGAGAGTTCGATCTCTGAGCAGCGCAATATAAATTTTAGTTCATCCCTAGAGTTAAAACCTCTTTTGCCCAAAGGCAATATGCTTATTTGGCTCCCATTACATACAATGGCGTGCCGACTTCAATAAAAGTAAAGGTAGGAAAACCATTTAGACAGTCGATCGGAGCGTGGTTGTTATTGCGACAGGATTTTGAGTACTTGGGCTTTCAGGATGAATGACGAGCGGAAAGGATTTATGTGAGCTCGTGAGTGTGGGTCTCTTCTTGTTGTTTTAATTTTGGTTGTTTTTGTATTTGTGTTTCTGTGTGTTTTTCTTTTTTTCTTCTTTTTTTTGTTTTGGATTTGTTTTGATTTTTATTCTTATGATTGTGTGCGGTATATTGTGGGATGAATATTTTTGGTCTTTCTGGAGTGATAATGTGTGAGGAGTTGAGTTTCGCAAGATGTTTCCAGTTGTAGTTGAGTGTCAATGTTTGTCAGGTTGATGAGAGCGTGCAACGGGGTTTTTTGTGTTATCAAAAATCGGAAAGAAGTATCGATTTATTTTTTCATGCTAAATATCCTCAGTGAGATACAGGCAAAAGCCTAGTTTACTGGGGATACGACAAATGAAAGGCAACAAACCCAGATCCATTAAAATTATATGTCCAAATCAAATTACCTGTTGTTTTTTCTCAAATTGTGTATATTTCTTGTCATGTGTAATAATAAATAAAATTATTATTATTTATGAGAAATCAAAAATCGCCAGGTATTTTAGGAACATCATTTAATAGCAAAACAATTAATGTTCAAAGGCTATATTAACATCCCTTAATTATAAAATTGAAAGGAGTACACGTTCCTTCAGAAAGGAGTACACTTTGAGGTTGGTTCCTTCTTCATTGAAAAAACTGATTGTTCCCAATCAATTTAATAGGGTGCAGTATTATGATAAAGTTTTTACCGTTTCTGGTCTTGTGGCGTGTAATGGTGTTGATCTTAGTGTTAAGAGATATGGGTGGCGTTTGCATCTTTAGGAAGCACTTGAAGACAATAGTTTTTGGGAGGTATCATCAAAACATATGAACATTTCACACATACATTACACTACATCTAAAGCCGAATGTGTCTGTCACTTTTACATATCGGAAGATCTACGTAGGTTTCTTTGTAGTTTGTCTTTCCTTGGTAAATTTTTATTGATTTTCTTACCATTTTTTTGTCTGAAAATATACGGATCAAGAGAAGTATTAAATATTATAGCCGTAGCCACTATCTTCTTCATATTCAACGTAAATGTAATTATTTTGTAATATGTTTAGTCTGTCAATAATAATGGGTTCAAATCCCAAGTTAGAGCACCCTCGAAGAGGGTTTGCTCTTTAAACGACGCAATGTAAATGGTCTTTTTATTAATATTATCATAATTTAATAGCTAAATAGAAATGCACAATAGATTTTCTTGAAGAGAGTTGGAAGCATCTAATATTCAGAAAATAGTATTGTCTCCAAAAATGTTTCACAATCAAAGGAAATCCGAGTATTGCTATGTCTGAAGTAATTATTGCTGCTTTTATGGATTAAGATAAGAGCAACAAAGGAGAATAATGCATTTTGGAAGGAACTTGGGGGGGGGAATTAAGTATAATGGTTGAAGTTAAAATGCTTGAATAAACGTTATTTTAAATCCAATAGGGTATTTATTTTCAAAACTTAGTATTTGGTAAGTCAATAAATGTGTTAAATGAATGAACTTTGCCAATAATCATTATCATTAAGACAATTGAATATCTGCAAGATTAGAAATATTTCAATGAATATGAATTTTTACTTAAAGAATTAATAGACTGTATTTTGAACTGATATTTGATTTGCAATCTTGAACAAGGTAAGGAGCATAGAGTTTATATCTAGTCCTGATAAATTTTTAGAATACTCGAAATAGATTGATGACATTTTTGCACTATAAAAAAGTACAAAATCTCACAAGTCATATAAGCTATTCGAACTTGTGATTAAAACTAGTTAAATCGAACTACAATAGTGGATTAAGTTTTTTGAATGTTTAGATTGGTGACATTTTTTTTACTTTTACCAACGCATAAAATTTCACAAGTCGACGTGTAGACTGCTCGAGCTTGTGAATTGAACTGTTTAAATCAAACTATGGTAGTGGGTTAAGTTTCTTGATAATTAGGAAGTAATAAAGATACATGACGCGATCGTCGAATAATTAAAAAGGATGCTATGGGCCAATGGACAGACATGGAGTGTCAACCGAATTAAAGGTATTGTGCTTAGAAAGCGCACCAGTTAACTTGAAACCTAATGTTTTGAGGTCTTTGCAGTTCTGCGTATCAGTTGTACTAGGTATTTGGAAGAATTGCATCTTGTAATTTGGTTTATGAGGCCGACGTTTCGTAAACGTTGCAGTGTTCATCTTCAAAATATTTTTCCTCCAAAATGACGAAGTTGATTAAAAATAAGTTTTTTTTTTTCAAAATAAACTACCAAAAAAACCCTGCAGATAAAACGTTTTCGAAACGTCAGAAACCTGATTAAACCCACTGGTTTTAAGAAAGACTTACATGACGTTGAGTACGGGGTAAGCATTAATTCTATCCCGTGGTTTGAAATTTAATTATTACCATCATTTAGAAATGTTTAAAGAACACTTTCTGGAAAAACAAGCATATAAACATACTAAGTAAGGTGAGGATATACAAGACCTGTATCCACCCCATAATGACATACAGCATAGAGCCAAGAGATGACACTGTCAGCACCAAAAATCCCCTTCGAACCAGCGAAATGAAGGTACTCGGGAGTATCGCTGTTTAAACCCTTCGTGATAGATTACGAAACACAGAAATCCGAAGGACGTGCGAAGTTGAAGATATTGTCAGATGAGGACGACAGAGAAGAAGGTTCTGGAACGAACACGTATCCAAAATGGTGGAACCAAGAGCCGTAAGAATGTCCAGGGGCAGTATCTCCCAAGCAAGCAGACCTCCAGGATAACCTCCCAAAAGATGGAAAGACAGCTTGCAGTCGACGTCACAAGAGGCAAACAATGATGCGGGACCATAACAGGCCAACAGGTCTAAAATAGGGTGAAGAAGAAGAAGATTTAGAAATGGTCATATGCATAGGTTTCTCTCAAATCACCCTCGAACCTCGATAAAAAGCAATATTAATATAACTGCTATTATTTTGTTTGTATTGAATTGTAAAATATTACTCTTTCGTTATATTTACCAAAACTTGACGAGTTTATTGCGAATCTCATCCAGCTAATTAAAAATTTGTTTCAGAGAATGCAAGTGAAAACAAGACTGAAACAGAATTTGAAAACATAACTTTCAATCGATTTCGAACCGACCCTCCTGTGTTGGGAAACATGCATCTTAACAACTAGGTCACGGAGATCGTTCTATATTATAAGATATGTTAGTCTCTCATCCTCAGCATCTTGTTTTTCTGTATCCCCTTTTACATTTTACTTTCCCTGTCTCTCCTCTTTCTAAAAGGTAATATAAAAAATAAAATTGTTTTTTTTTTATTTATTAGTTCGTTTTAACCTTTTCCTTCCTGTGCTAAAAAAAATCCACGCGTTCCGGTGATGTGTGTTCAATACACATGTAAAAATGGGCGATTTAAAATCGGAAAACTAAGAATATTCATAGCTAATCGTTTAAATTAAAGAAATTTGAAATCAAAAGTGATAATATTTGAAATTTTATTGCTAAAAACCTGAAAAAAATCATCGACCGACGTTCACAAAACAGGCAAAGCGACCACCTCAAACAAAAGCCTGCGAGCTACTGAAGCGAGAGAGAAAGCGAACTGAGATTCTATTCTTGCGTTCGCATATACCGAAGTATAGTGAGAGTGAGACGTGAATAGCGTAGCTTCCTCACTCAAAGCGGTTTTTTAGAATTAATATACCTACGTCACACACTGGCACACGTTTGATTGTATTGGTGAATTTATTCCCGATTTTCACAAAATATCTCTGATGTGGCCGATAAGTGCTAATTATTATTAATATTATTTTTATCGTTCAATGCGTAAATGTATTACGGAGGAATACCTCAAATCTGAACCCAGTATTTATTATATTTATAGATATATTAAAGTATTTAGAAGCAATGTGTACTAGTTACACATCACAGGGAAGGAAGGGTTAAAAGAAACATACCTTTGTACTTACGTTTCGTTGATTTAACGCGTTGAAATATAATTCTAATTTTTTTTCAGTTTTTTGTAAGAAATTATAGCTTTAAAGTTTTAGATTAGCTAAATATATTGAATCGTACAACACTGTCGTCGTATAAATTTAAACTGGTGGGTTCAAAGACAAGCATCTTACCAAGTATGCAACAGAGAGTATTTATTTAATATAGAAAATAAAGCCAAAGTAAATACAATCGAACTACAAACTGCAAATCATTCTTTTGTTGATAAGTACAGTGTTCATGGGAACGAAAAGGGAAAAAATTATAAACTAAATGTTGACTAAGTAATTAAACTCACTGATTCGTATTTCTTTGATTTACGTAGTCTTCATCTTAAGTAAATACATATATAAAGTCAAAACTAACACATTATAACCAAGACATAAATAGAAAAGCTAAGCTATACTTAGAGCATACAGCTTCGGGCTTTATACGATACATTAGCCGATAAGCACAACCCTCATACATAATTATAATATTATAGCTTTCTGCCGCCCATTGCGCACAGCCTTCTCCGACCTACATCATCCGCAGCCCTTCATCACACCTTATCGATAGGTACTGACTATTCCCCGCTATAAACTTTACTAAATCAAAACTATTAAGTGAACTTTGAAAATGTGCTTGCAACATTCTGTGCGACACAGCTTGGATGGTCGAATTTTCTTAGAATTTATGTTTTAAGATTAATTCAAGGTATTATATAACAACATATTAACAGTTTTATGAATATAGTGAATCCGTGTGTTTCTTTTTTGACTTAATTTTTGCAAATTATACTCGACCACGAGGAATTATCTATCGTATTTATATAGATTTTATGAATCCACTTTATTATACCCTTAAAATTTGTTATAAAAATAAATTATCGTCCTCTGGTTTAAAATTTGATTTATTAGGTGTTAACATAAGTTGTGTCCATTTTTATTCCATTTGAAAATGAGCAATAAGAGTAAAACAAAATGGTAAATATTATACGTCATTTGAAAGAAAATTTTCTGCTCTACAATATATTGTGTTTATTTTTACGTTACATCTATTATTTTATTTGATTACAAGCTTTCAAAATGGAATGTCAAGTAGACAAAAGGGAGCATTTTCGACACCTTCTTCTGTTCTCGTTCAATCGAGGAAATAAAGCTGCCAAAGCTGCTCGCGATATTTGCGAAGTGTACGGTGAAGATGCTATGAATGAAAGGACAGCTTGTCGATGGTTTTTGCGTTTCAATGACAGTAGTTTTTACCTGAAAGACATGGAGCATTCCGGACGACCATTGGACTTCGATAAGGACCGCTTAAACCATATTATTCATGAAGATCCCCTTCAAACATTTTTCATCACTATTTTTTGTTTCATCACCCCCGACGAGCTGTCCTTTCGTTCATAGCATCTTCACCGTACACTTCGCAAATATCGCGAGCAGCTTTGGCAGCTTTATTTCCTCGATTGAACGCGAACAGAAGGAGGTGTCGAAAAAGCTCACTTTCGTCTACTTGACGTTCCATTTTGAAGGCTTGTAATCAAATAAAATAATATATGTAACGTAAAAACAAACACAATATCTTGTAGACCAGAAAATTTTCTTTCGAATGACGTATAACATTAACTATTTTGTTATACTTTTGGTGCTCTTTTTTAAATTTGGAAAAAAACGGACACAACTTATGTTAACACCTAATATATTTAAATGTCATTGAAACCATAAGAAGTAAGAGTCTTTTGATGTCCTGTAATATTCCCCTGAGTAAACACTATGCACAATATTAATCCACAGTATCCGATTGATTTTCAATAGGCCACACGCCTGATTAGCCCTTATATGAAGAACAAACCAGGCACGTAACCAATCCAGTAAATATTGTTAACAAGATCAAAACTAATTCGCTATGAAGCGGAGCAAACAACACAAGAATTGATTCGACGGTTCAACCATGAAATTCATTATTGATATTCATATCACATACACAATACACTGAAGTGGATCGAGATATACAAATATACACAAATAATAGAGGTTTGTAAAAAAATCCACAAGTAATCGATAACGTCAGGGCCTCTCTAAAGGGAAGTGAGGGGCAACGACATGCTTGAATTGACTGGGATAGATAGTTCTAATGCGGTAAACAAGAAAGCCTTTCACTGATTGAACATCGCTTCTCATTCATTTTTTATTTATGTAAATTATAAATCAATCTTCTTTATTTTCTTCTTCTTCCTGGCACTGTCCCAACTCATTGCCTAGGTAGGCTGTTGGGGTCGGCTCTACTCGTTCTCAGGATGTAACATATATTCTTCGGTTCTGGGTGTCGCTTTCATCTAGGCCATTTCTCTACAGGATTTTGGAGCGTTGATTCATCCAGAATTCTTTGGTCTTCCTCTGAATGGCTGTCGACGAAGATCCACACTTATAAATTAAAAGTATAAATCAATTCAAGATTTATTGTATACAAATATAATTTTACGTATTACATTACTTATTTTTAATATTAGAAAATTAATCAATATTTTATTATAATTTCATTTATTTTATGTGCATACGAAAAAGAAACAATTTATTTTGATTGAAAGCAGTATTTTAATCAAGATATACGGGGGTGTGGGCTGAAAGCCCCCGATGTCCTTGCGGTTGGTCTCGCCCTACATTAGTGGGGTGTATCTCGGCCGGAGAAATGTTTGTGGGATGAGCCCGGACCTTTTAATGTCTTCTCTCTTAAATGTATTTTCTGCAGTTTATTTTAAAATGCATGTGCGATACTTGGAAGGAATTTACTATATACCATATAATATATCTAAACATTGTGTTGCTGTCAAGGAACCTTTATTTGTTTGTTTGAATTGATTTGAGGCGGTATTTGTGGATTTATTTATTTTT